>JASCZW010007373.1:0-68181 GCA_034211315.2 Aedes japonicus
TTGCCCTATTTTCCCAATAAACATCCACTATCATGCATTGTGAGTGGAAACAACGGCACCCCGCTGTTGATGTGGATCGGCCCAAGTCAGCTTTCAACCGTTTCCAAAAATTGTGTCAATGAAAACCAACATACCTTGTGAGTTGCTCCAACGACATTTTTATTTTGTTTGATAGGTCCAAATACGGAAATTGTCACCATTCTATTCGGTCCATGGTTGCATTTCGCCAGCCTCGCAGCCTACGAAGAGTCTGCAGGTCCGACTTCTACCTGATCTATCCACCTTGCTCGTTCCGCGCCTCTTTTTGTGCTTATCAGTTTGTTTTCAAGATACATTATAACTGGGCTGCCGTCCGACATTCTTAGATATGACCAGCCCATCGTAGCAGACCGATTTTTGCCGTGTGGACGATGTGAGGTTCTCCCAGCAACTGATGGAATTCGTGGTTCATCCGCCTCCTCCATTTTCGGTCTACCATCTGTACTCCACCGTAGATCGTACGTAGTACCTTCCGGTAAAAAATATCAAGGCAGGTTGGTTCTGCATTAGCAATGTCCATGTTTCGTGGCCGTAGAAAATTACCAGTCTAATAAACGTCTTGTAGAAGCTCAACTTTGTATTTCGGCGAACTTAGTTCGATCGTAGCGTGCATCAAGAGTCCTATGTAGGCACGATTGCCAGCCATAATGCGCCTTGGTATTTTTCTGCTGGTGTCGTTATCAGCGGTCATCAATGAGCCATACAAGAATTCGTCTACCGCCTCGATTTGATCACCGTTGAACTCGTGGTTGGAAGCTGAAATTGTCTTCTCAACGCATTAATCGCAAGCCTTATCCTTCCAGCTTCAGCCTTAAGTCTAATGTACGTTTCCACCATCGTCTCAAAGTTACGTGCTACGATATCAACGTCGTCGGCGAAGCCAAACAGTTGGACAGACATCCTAAAGATCGTGTCACTCGTGTCTATCTCAGCTCTTCGAATCACACCCTCCAGTGCAATGTTAAATAGCTAACACGACAATCCATCACCTTACCGTAACCCTCTCCGAGATTCCAAGAGACTCGAAAGTGTCCCTGATACTCGGACGACACACATAACTTTATCCATCGTTGCTTTGACCAATTGCGTCAGTTTTTCTGGGAATCCATTATCAATCTATTGTTTCGTAAGCTAATGTGAACTCAGTGAAAAGATGGCGTTTGGTGTGCCGAATCGTGAAATCTGGCCTGTAGTAGCGCGAATCCTACTTGGTCTTGCCCTACGAACTCTTTTGCAATTGATGACACGCGGCAGCACAAAATTTGGGAGAGCAACTTATAGACAGCGCTCAGTAGCGTTATTGCACAATAGGTGTAGCAATCCAGCTTGTCGTCCTTCGTATAGATGGGACACACGATGCCTGCCATCTAACAGGGTGGCCACACAATCCTAATATAAAAATTCCCGCATTTTTCCCGAATTTTTCCCGAATTTTTGCCTTATTTTTACCGCATTTTTACCTTATTTTCCCGACTGTTAAGATGAGTAAATAAAATTACTCGTAGCTAAATCTCTGAGCTCCCAAACTTTTTCCAGTTTGATACTTTCCATTTATTTAAAATACGCCTTTTTGTTCGACAGGATGAGCCAATTTTCAACAAATGTTGTCCAATTTTGTAGCTCCTTCTTGGTTCTAGCCAAAATTTGTCCAAACCATTTTCTATTCTCTGGAATCCGGCAAACAACGTCAGACAGCATTGAGCACAGCTGCCCAAATTCTTCTTTCACCATGCCTTTCACCACCCTTACAAACGCAATTCGCCAAACTTCAAACACATTCGCCACCAAATGAAAGATAAGTTCATTTCTGGCCTCACCTGTTACAGCCGTGAAGCCAGATCTTCTAAGGGCATCTTCAACGGTGGTTCAAATCGTGGTTTGGATTTATTTGTTTAGATCAAACGCAAAAACATCGCTGCATCGCTGGTGTTTGTAAATTTTGTTTTATACCGGATCTATTTTGCATCATTTCAGAACTTATATAAGCTTCTAAGTGTCCCACTGAACGCACTCCTGAAAAATTTAATTTAATGAACTTCAGAAGTTGATTAAACTTCTCGGCAGTTGAATAAAATAATTGGAAGTTTCCAGATAATCATGAAGTTTGCTCGCTGTCTTTCGAGAAGAGAAATGGTGGAACTTTAGAGAAGTTCATTGAATTGCCGAAAAAATTATTAACGTTTTTGGACAATTGGATGAACTTCCAAAGAGCTTGCTGATCATCCATGGAATAGGAACAACTTTCTGGAAATGACGGGAACTTAGAAAATCAGATTTCGCGCCCCAGAAGTTGTTTTAACTTCCAGCAGGTACATATTCTGTGATAAAAAGCAGAATATCACACATATTTAAATAACTTACGAGAAATTTAAAATAAAATCTTGGAAGCCGTGGAATTTCTGTGGAATAGTTAGCATTACCGAGATGTTGTTAAACCATACAAGAACTTTTTATGATCTCCAAGATTGTTAATAGGTGGAAATTCTATGAAATTGGTTAAAAAGTAGTTGGTTTCTTTATTCTAGTTTTGGTTGGGTTAGAAAAATTATCGAGTAGTAAGAAGTTTAAGTTCTTCTTAAAACCTAAATACCCTGAACTTTTGGGATGTTTTCGGAACGATTGGAAAGTTTCTCGATCACCTGGAAAGATCCCTGAAGTTCTAGGAAGCTCTCCAAACATATGGAAAAAACCTTTGATTGTTTCCTAAACTTTTCGAATGCTAAAAAAACCAGTTTCCTGTTCATCTGGGACATTTTCTGAAATTCTGGAAAGTTTCTTGATCTTGGGGGAAGTTTTCTGAAATTCTTGGAAGATCGCAGGACTACTGAGAAATTTCCTGAATTGCTGAATCCCCTGAGCATCCGGAAGTTTTTTTCGAACTTCTGGAAAGTTCCCTGAACTTTTGGGAAATTTTCTAAATTTCTGGGAGGTTCTCTGAACGTCTGAGATGTTTGCCGACCTTTTGGAAATTTTCCTGATCTTTGGGGGAGTTCCATGATCTTTGTGAGCATTTCCTGAAGTTCTGAGAAGTTTTTTGAGTTCATGTGAAACCCTGAACTTCGAGGAAGTTTCTTGAACTCCTACATGATCGCTGAACTTCTAAAAAGTTCTGTATCTGTCTACCAAGTTTCATGAAATTCTAAGAAGTTCACTAAACCTCTAGGAAGATCCGCAAACTGTTGAAAAGCTTCATGAATTTTTGACTGTTCTCTATTGGAAGTTCTCCAATTTTCTGGCAAGTTCCTTGAATTTTTGGGAAGTTCCCTGAACATCTTGAGTAGTTCTATGAACTTCTGAAAAAATACCCAAAATAATCTGATAAGTTTTCTAAACTTCTGGAAGCCCCCTGAATTTCTGAATGGTTACCTAAACTTCTGTGTAGAACTCTTTACTTTTGGAAGCTTCCCTGAACTCGTGGTAAGCTCCTTGAATTTGTAGACAATTCCCTGAATTTATAGGAAACAATCTGAATTTCAGGAAGAACACTTAATTTCTGAAAAGTTCCCTGATTTTATGGTATGTTCCTTTGACATCAGGGAGAATAACTAAACCTCGGGAAAGTCTAAGTCAAATCTAAAAAGTATACGGAGCTTCTGATAAGTTTCCTGATTAGCACTGGCCTCCGTTCCCTGATCAGCACTAGCCTCCGCACTGAATTTACAAGATTTTTTTCGAACTTTTGGGAGATAAATTTTGTTCATCAGTTTCTTAACCTTTTCCGATATTGTGGGCGTAAATACTGCTGGCCGTAAGTCTTAAGGACAAATTTGCAAAAAATCCTCAGGGTCACCAACCCCAAAGTTTTCGTCGAGAGAACTAGCTGAGGACATACGCCAAGATCCGTTAGGCTGCAGTGCACCTATGTAACACGAAGGCCAACATATCCAGCTGCATCGCAACAGCTGGAAAAAGTAATCAGTTGACTGTAGTTGTCGCATAATGTCTAGGATCATATCCCTTGGCATGTTGAAACGTCACAGAAAGTGCTTCTTGTCATAGCTTGGCGTGGCGCTATCTTTCACTATCAGCACTATCTAATATCGTTTAAATGAGATGCATGCATTCACACACTCCCCACCACTCAAACCAATCCATGGTAAAAAGTTTGCGAAAAATCCTCGGTCTCTGAAGAAAACAAAACTTCTGATCTCTGGATATTGTAAGATTGACAAGATGATAGGTGTTGGTGGGTTTCACAACAAGAAATACTTCACCGGTGCGGGGAACGCAAAGTTGGTCTGTTTTAGATGGTTCTTTTTAAATTTGTTGATGCAAATCAACTATGAAGATGATAAAATAGACCACCGCTGAAGATGCTCTAAGCGATACGTTTTGAACAGCCTGAACAATGGACCGAACGTGGACCGAGTAAATGATAAAAACGCTACTCAAATCATTTAAAAAAAGTGTGAGTATGGTTCCTTCCATATGACAAAAATTCTCGATGACTTTTGACATTCCCGCCTTCTTCCCGATGATTTTGGGTTCCCGTATTTTTCCCGCATTTCGCGATTTTCCCGAGTCTGTGGCCACCCTGGCAATGTCTTCAACGAGTTTTTCCTCCTCGTAGCTCCATCCACGAGGTGTGCAAACGTCAATGCTCATACTAATGCTAATGAGCAGCTCATCATTATGATAAAATAATGATAAATCATGTTGTATGTTAAGGTAACGCAAACTTGTTGCTGCAATCCAAGAAATCTGATAGGTTTTCATTCGTCATCCGTTCTTATATTCTCCGACATTCTTATCTTTTCAGAGAGCGAGTAATGGCGCTATAACCGTGAGCCAGGACTATACCCAACCGTTCTAAGAAAACGACATTTGGTTCGACAATTGTCGACTCTTCAAGTGAGAGCGGTTCGTTTAGACTCAGTTTAGACTCGCAGAATAGGCCCAAATATTCCAACGTCACCCGCCACGCATCCCTGAATAAAACAGCATTTAGCCGGGTTGACCTATAGTCGGTTAGTAGCCCACCAGGCAGCAAATGCATCGATCGGTAATTGAGCAGTTTCGTAGAAATATTTTAGGGTCATCTGTAGATGGTAGGCGCAGTCCTCTATTAACGCAGGGAACGTCTTTGAATAGGGCAGGAAAATCAGTTGTACCACCTTCGACTTCGATAATCCGTGATAACGACAGCAAACAGAAGTCTGTTGAAACATAATAAATAAATAAACAGCTAACTAAAGTTTAGAATTCTTCACATCTTATCATTGACCAAGACTGATTTGAAGATCGCTACCCTCCGGGACTATTTCAACTTGACCTCGATCGTGCCGCTTTTTGAACGTTGGACAGGCAAAGTTCACCACACTTAAGGTACTTGTCTCGAAACTTGTTATTTTCTTGCATTCGTTATCTTATCCTGAATGTTTCTGTTCTTCGGCTGGTGAACTATTTGAACTATAATTGATCCTCCTCGAGATGCTCAATAGTCGTTGTAAAAAAGTCATAGAAAAGATGTCTGTGTAACGAAAAGCTGGCTTACCTTCAACTTACAAACTAACACATCAAATCGGTAAGAGATCCATTAACGGTGTTCATTTCGTCCTGAACGTCTACGTCTACGTCAAAAGATCCTTATTTCCTATACAGTATTCAGTACACACATTTTGTTTCACAATTTAATTCGTCGTCTAGACCTTTTCTGATGTTATCAGCTTAGCAAGCTGTTTCGTGGTTAACAGTGGAGGAACTTGTTCTCGTTCTCTGGCTGAGACAGGCCAGATGTGTTTTGAAATTGGAGTTGACGTTTGTGTCCTGTACTTGCTTACAAAATCAAGTAGGGTAGGGAACGGCTTAGCACCCCAAGACCTATTCCAAGCACGGGGTTAACGTTAATCTACAACGCTCATTTTTTGCAGTATGGTGCTTCACTACATGGAGCACCATACTGCAAAAAATGAGCGTTGTGGGTTAACGTTTACCCCGATGCTTGGAATAAGTCTTAGGGTGCTTAAGCCGTTCTTTACCTATTGGAAGTGTTTTGGTACAGACCCAGCGTCGATGTTAAACAATAATGCAGTTCACTTTGAAAATATTGACATTCGTATCAGTTCCTATCAGTATTTAAAGCATACCTCAACGATGTCACAATCTGATTGACATTGAAATACTAACGGATCGTACTTAACATTGCTTTATTTCTTTTATATTGACATAGAACAATAGAATTGTTAGAATCAGAATAGTGCATTCTTTATCACCAAAAATGACTTCTCAAAGATTCTTCAAAATCGCATACACACCACACACCTCATCCCCAATCTAACAGTCAGCGACTGGAACGCCTCATTGGGCTATCTGTTCCAGAGATGTGTCCATCAAAGCTGAAACAAACCAAACTGATAAAATGCCAATAGGTACTCTGTGTACAACTCCTCTCCCCTCTATCACGGTTCACTTTAAAACTGACCATTGAGACACACTTTAAACATCCCTCCTAAACCAGTATGTACCTCATCCGATGAACTCGTCCGCCGATATATCGCCGTGCTGTCGTAATTGGCGGAATTCCACATGTACATGGCTACCCCAGAACAAAACCTATAGTCTTCTAATCTAGCTCTACCGAACGATTAACACAAACTGAACTCCGTACATTGAATGTTCGTCGATAGCTGGCTGATAACCACTTCGCATTCACCCCAAAGAGCAGCCATACTCTATCACCGTCACTGTCGTATATATGTACTGACTTCCGAAATACAATATCACCCCTACAACGAAAAGTGCAGCGCCCAATCGACAATAACATATCGATATGAAGAGAGGAAAAAAAATATTATTGAACCTTCCATTTACCATGTTCTCGGTGTTCTAATGCCTTGAGTTGATTCCCGTAGCTTTTCCGGATGAACAAATTCCCTGCACTTTCAATTCCCGTCCGGTTCCGAGGGCAATCAACTACCGTAGAAGGTGATTTTTTTTTCGCTTTCCACTAGTCTGGAACTGCTGGGAGGTAGACACGGCAAATCACCCAATTTTCCTACACAACACAAATGTTTCGATGCAGTTGCTTTCTTACGTCACCCTTGCGGCGTCCGAGGAAATTGAACACTCGTTAGTACAATTACAGCGTTAGTTCTGATTTACGGAATTCCTTATGAATTTGTCCGATTGCACTGTCCACAACACTCCCGAAGTTTTGGTAAAAAAAAATATTATATTTTCTGCTTCTTCCGAAAGATTAATTCGCGAGCGATGACGGATGGGATCGGTGTTTGTGAGTGTGTCACCTCTGGGCTCGATGTCAATGATGATGATGATGATCGATCATTATTCTTTTTTTGACGTTTAGACATCATCAGTGAAGCGATGCCAATGAGTTATGAACAGGTGAGGCAGTCATGGGCAAAAACTGTTTTTTATATATTTTTAAGTGAAATTCTAATATTTTACACACATTTCCTAAATAATCATGTAAAATTTATCACAAATAGTTATTTTCCATGTAGCTTTTTACATAATTTCTATGTAAAAACACTTAAACAGTTAAGAAATAGTTTATATTATATTCATTGGAACAGTCACCTTTTAAATGAAATCTCAAGGAGAGTTATTGCACAGAAAAAATTCTTGTAGTAAAAACTACCATTTTACCCGACTATGCTTATCTTTAAAACTACCATGAAATTTCAGTCAAATTTACTACGTTTATGGTAAAACCTTCAACATTTGTGATGTATTTGACAGACCTCATATTGATATCAACCGCACCATGGTTGATCTTTTCGCAGCCATGGTAAAATCAAACGCATTTATAGTCAGCTGAAAATTGTTGGTGATTGCGCTTAATTTAACCCCCGAAATGGTAGTTTCTACCGCGGCTTTTTTTTTGCGTGTGAGATTGGTTTTTGTAATTCATGTGAAATTCCAATGAGAATGATTTATATCGTTAATAATTTCATGTGATATACTAAAAGTAGCAAAGCAAAACAAAGGCGCAAATATGTACATCAAGGAGCTGGCTTCAAGGTGTACTTCGGACCAAGGGGTTCTACAACAGTGAACCAATTTCAAAACGCTACACGCAAAAAAAAGTCGCAGTAGAAACTACCATTTCGAGGTTTAAGTTAAGCGCAATCACCAACAATTTTCAGCTGACTATAAATGCGTTTGATTTTACCACAGACAGACGTTTAAGCAAGAGCAAAATTAATCGATAACTTTGTGTAAATTTTCAAATCGCTAGCAAGCGCTAGCGTTAGCAACTGTTGCTTCACTAACGCTACGTTGTTCACTTAGTCGAGGTGCCCACTGATGTGGTGAAGTTGCGGCATCTGCTAGCAAGTCAAAATATCACTCCGTCGTTCGCCACATGCCACCCGATATTGACACGATGTTTTTACGTGTAATTATATGCCACATAGCGTCTACAAAACTGACAGATTTGCAGTTTGCTAAATGCTTATTGACATTTGGCGATTCCTTTCAAATTGACGGTTGGGAAAATTTACACAAGTCGAGATTCAAGCTTGAATGGCTGTGATTTTACCATGCCTGCGATAAGATCAACCATGTTGCGGTTGATATCAATATGAGGTCTGTCAAATATACCAGAAACGTTGAAGGTTTTACTATAAACGTAGTATATTTGACTGAAATTTCATGGTAGTTTTAAAGATAGGCATAGTCGGTTGAAATGGTAGTTTTTACTACAAGATTTTTTCCTGTGTAGTTGCATATTGATTGTTGGGTATACACTCTGGCAATTGAATTCGGTTAAACTCTAAAAAAAGGCGAAGTTTTAAAATTGTTTTTGGTTTTCATTTCGCGAGGATCAGTCAAGTTTTAAGCAAACTTTGTGTGCTCAGTAAGTCAGTCAGTCAGTCAGAAGAAACCTGCCATGTTTCAGCTAAATTGTAAATAATCGATCAGGATCTATTCATGACGACGTTGGAAAGCCTAATGTTTGTTTAATCCATCGAAATATCGCCTAGCAGCATGCTCTGACTGGATACCATTAATAGCACATGTAAAATTGCATAGCTGTCTTTAATATAAGAGGGTGTTTAAATCAAAATTAGGTCTAATTAAAATTGATGCATTTTCTTTCATCGTGCATTAAACAATTTTGCACACCCCTCATTTTGAAGATGTGTGCGTGTAGCATCATGGCTTTATTTTGATTTTGAGACTAGCAGTTTAGTTATCAAAATATCGTCGAAGGAAGGGGAGCAACGCATCAAAATTTTGCACGTGTATGGCGAAAATCAACTATTACCAACGTTTTAAAAGTGTTCGGTGAACATTTGTCGACAACCAGAAAAGCTGGATCGGGGAGAAATCAAATGCCGGAGGCCACAGCAACGGCAAAAAGAGTTGCCCGCTGTTACGAGCGGAACGAACCCCAAACTCTCCGTCCGAGATGTCACAAAGAAGCAGGGAGTGGCGCTTTCAACCGTGGATAGAGCTAAAAAACGAGCTGGACTAGAAAACGAGACTTACAAGAAAGTGGTGACTCCAAAACGCGATGATAAACAAAACACGACAAAAAGAGTTGCCCGCTGTTACGAGCGGAACGAACCCCAAACTCTCCGTCCGAGATGTCACAAAGAAGCAGGGAGTGGCGCTTTCAACCGTGGATAGAGCTAAAAAACGAGCTGGACTAGAAAACGAGACTTACAAGAAAGTGGTGACTCCAAAACGCGATGATAAACAAAACACGACAAAAGAGTTGCCCGCTGTTACGAGCGGAACGAACCCCAAACTCTCCGTCCGAGATGTCACAAAGAAGCAGGGAGTGGCGCTTTCAACCGTGGATAGAGCTAAAAAACGAGCTGGACTAGAAAACGAGACTTACAAGAAAGTGGTGACTCCAAAACGCGATGATAAACAAAACACGTCGGCCAAAGTACGATCGCGAAAGTTGTACACGACGATGCTGACGAAGTTCAATTTCGTGGTACAGAACAATGAAACTTACGTCAAGGCAGACAAACAGCTTCCTGCACACCAAATTTCCAAAATAATGTTCGGTACTTTTTTTGCTGAACTCGGTCTGTAAAACCGAAATTTCACCGAACGTATTGTAAAAAATGACATTTTACAAAATTCCAGCAATCAAAAATACTGGATTTCTGTAATTTATAGAAAACTGCCGTTAAACTGTAGAAAAACTACCGATCGAAACTGCAAATTGCTTCAGTACCGCAACACTGTAAACATAATTACGAATGTACTGTAAATTTATTCTTTTGCAAAATAAACTGTAAAAAAAGTACCCAACAGATTGTAACTTTATTCGTTGCTGTCAAACGCGGCCTTTTCCCGCCATTTAAAGTTGAATGTTGATCAGCTCGGCTTAGTTTCACGGTGCAGCCAAAAGTTAGTGCCCAAACTGGAGGAATGGACAGCAACTTTCCGGGACCGGAGCCATATCCGGCAGGCAGGGAATTGTTGGCTTATCCCATGTTTAGCTGATTATCCTATTTTTCTTATTAACATACAAATAAA
Organism: Aedes japonicus; assembly: GCA_034211315.2. NCBI lineage: Eukaryota > Metazoa > Arthropoda > Insecta > Diptera > Culicidae > Aedes > Aedes japonicus. The sequence continues at coordinate 10,504 of JASCZW010007373.1, forward strand.
TGATCTAACTAAACAACAATGAACAGGAAATTAAATTAAGAAAGAAAATCAATAAAACCCTGTTAACAAACGAACCTGTAAATTTTACTGAGCAACTGTAAAATGTTTACAATATTTTCGGTAAAAATGTGACAGCTCACGTTATCAATCGTTCAGCAAAATTTACAAAATATTTCGGTAATTTTGACAGCTTAGTAGCGAAGTCAAATTTACTGAACGTATTGTAAAACCTAAAAAGTACCGAATCGATTACCGAATGTTCAGCTGTTTCATATTCGGTAAAAAATTACAGTATACTGTAAAAAAATCTAAGTGTGTGGACAGGAATTTTATACGGCAACTGGACGGGGAAAGGTGGCAGATATTTTCAAGCACATTAAACTGTCAAAATTCACAAAGAAATATCTGGTGCGGCAGGCCATCTGTACCTGTGGCTTGAAGAGCAACGTTTACATTGCGACCGGAATCGTTAACCAGGCAATTTAGCTGAGCGAGTGCCTACAAAAACGTCTACTGCCTTTCCTGAAGCGACACAATTGTTCTGTTCTATTTTGGCCGGATTTGGCATCTTGCCAATACGGAGAAAAGGCCATGCCACCAACGGTTCAAGGGGTGCCCAAGGACAAGAACCCTCCCAACACGCCACAGCTCCGACCAATCGAACAATATTGGGCCATCGTCAAGCGGAACCTTAAGAAGACTAAAAAAGATGTTGTGAGCGAGAAACAGTTCAAGGCAAACTGGCGTTCTAACATAGACTAACTCTAAGACCAGTAGGTCCCGAACAAATACGATTTTTATCTTGGCTCAGTCAGTACTAGCACATCGGTCCCAAGCTTAATAATCGGCCGTAATAATGAACTCACACGAACACACTCTAAAAAATTCCGTCAAAATAACACAACAAATCAAAACAAAGACGCATATATGTACAGTAAGGTGCTGGCTTCAAGGTGTACTTCGGACGAAGGGGTTCTACAATAGTGAACCAAATTCAAAACGCTAGTTGCATATTGATTGTTGGTTGTACGGCGAATAAAGTGGACAAGGAGACTGTATAAAATCTTATGGCAAGTGTTGAACGAAAAACCCGGCAATTCGCATTCGGTAAAAAGAAAGCTTAGCTGAATAAATAGACAAAACGCTACGCCCGATAACAAAATATTGCGGAACGAAGTAACGACACAACCGATTCAACTGATGGTCGACGCAAACCTATTAAAAAAAAGACATATACAATGGGTAACAATTACCTGGCTTGCTCCACGTCCTTGAGAGCACTTACTACCTCACGAGTCGCCTGCACTCAACTCCACAGGCGTCCGTCAAGCCACTGGTATACCAATTCATGTTCATGCCCAACCGAAGCACCACTACTTAGAAAGTTTTGAAAAATAGAGAGATATTAGATATTGTCTTCAAAATTTGGTAGAAATAAATTCTTTGTTGCCTGAAAAGAAACAAAATTAAGAACAAAGATATAAGGGAACGTCCATTAATTACGTCACGCAAAAAATGACTATTTTTAAACCCCCCTCCCCCCCTTGTCACGTTTTTTGTATGGGCCTTCAAATCTTTTTGTATGGATCGTCACGTTTTCACAAACCCCCCCTCCCCCCTTACTGCGTGACATAATTAATGGACCTTCCCTAAGTAGAATCCTTGTAGTCATCTGGATGTTCGAAGAACATAGCCATTTCTATGAAAAGATTGTTGCGGGTTGTCGATGGTTGATTACAACTATGTGTTGGGCACCATTGGCTGAAATGAGCATTGAATGAGAATAGTGAGAACATTTTATTGAATAAACGACTACAATACTCAGTTTTTTATTAAGCTGAAGCCCATTCGAGCTATATCTGATGAACTTAGTCGATGAATCAACCCTCTCAGATTTATCGCAAACACGCTTTTATAACAAATTTACAAGCTCACAGCTACATGCTAGTTTGTGATTTGAAAAGCGTCCAGATTCATGAACAAAAAGTCCGGGTACCGATGCAACACGGCATCCGAACTTTGGACTTGGAAATTTGTTTCGCTTAACAAATCCTCAAACAAATGTGCATAACCACGTTGGCCAATATTTAACGTCAACCAATGGGTATGTGTGCTAAACTCCACGTTCCCCTTCTTTCAAGCTCACCTTCAGTACAATTAGTGTTTGACCAAATTTTGATCGGAACACCCTTTAATATCAAAGTTTCACTAGAAGGATGAATGGAAATTTTGCCCACATTTGTCGCACAACAATAAAATGATAATTAACGTTTCGCATGCCACGGTCCCAAGTACCAACAACAATCAAAAAAGTAATAGTCGCCAAACGGTCTCAAGGTATTTATTTCCTCAATCTCAGTAGTGCTGTTCAGGCAGTGGCACACCCATTCCCACTCGCTTGCGCATCTCCTCCTCGAACTCAACCGGATGGCTCATCTTCCGGTGCAGATACTGCTTGTTCTTGTTTTGGAACCGTTCGGAGCAATAATCACAGCTGTACAGCTCCTCGCCGGTATGGTGAATCGCTTTGTGTTCCTAAAATATCGAAAATTTTAGCCATCACCTCCTTGCACACATTTTCACCACACCTCACCTTCATGTGATACGACCGTTTGAACTTCTTGAGACAAATTTCGCACTCGAAGCGACTTTCCCCATGTGCCCGGGCCATGTGCATTTTCAGCATGATTTGGTTCCGCTGTGATCGGCCACATTCCGGACATTCTACCACCTCGTCCTCATTGCTGTGAATGCGACGCATATGCTTCCTCAAACAGTGCTTATCCGTAAGCCAAGCGAAACACAAATCGCACTGCACTCGCTCGGCTTCATAAGTGCCCGTATGCATCTTGACGTGCTTATCGAAGCATGGTTTCGAACGGAATACTTTGGCACAAGTGTCGCACACGTACTGCTCCCCCTCACCGTGCATCATGATCAAGTGCTTTTTCAGTGATCCCTGTGAGGCCAAAAATTTAGAACACTGCGGACAAGGAACAGAACCGTGAGCCGCCAGCAAATGCGAACTAAGTGCTCTCTGCGTTGCGAACGGCTTCTTACAGGTTTCGCATTTGATCGCTCGCTCTTCCTTCGGTGTGTGAACTTCTTTGATGTGTTCCTTCAACACCCGACTGGAACTGTAACTTTTCTTGCAAATCACGCAATTGAATGCGTCCGGATTCAGGTGAACCTGAATGTGTTCGATCATCCAGTATTTCCGCTGGATTTTCTTGTTACAACATTTCAAATATCCCTGTTGATTGTGAACTTGTCTAAAATGTGCCATCAGCTCACTAAAACTGGCCAACGGTTCCGAACACAGATCACAGCTCAATTTATAATGCTGCAAAAGCTGCTTTTCAAGAGCCGCCTTCGGGGAATTGGTTGTTTTCCTAACTCGATTATTTAGGGTATATTTCCGCTTGGGCTTGTCTACATCAGTTCCGGAAATCTGATTCTCCATTGCATCGCTATCTGTTGCCATTGACTTGTCCGACAAATATTCGCTATCTGATTCTCCAGCACTTTCTTGTGCTTGGTACTCAGGTTTAGGCTGCACATTGATTAGTTGAGCTGGTTCATCCGCAATATCATTACTAGTTTCTATATATTCATTCACCTTAACATCACATATCTCAAACTCCTCTACCTTCACCTGTGCACTTTCCATCTTCGCCGTGACCAGCGTGCTGCTGCTGGTTGAAGGATTCGAGCTGTCCCGCAAAAACTGCTGATTCTTCCATACATTTTCAGCATACTCGTAGAAATTATCTACCGTCACTTTGCAATCTTCGCAGATCAACGTTGGGTTTCCTTGAATTCGGAAAACCTACGAGAATTAGGAAAAGTAAGTTTTCTGGTCATGCGTTAGGTTTTCACGTACCTTGAAGTAGAAAACCTTGTCTACCAGTCGACGTTGCTCATCATTCTCCACGGATGAAGGAGAACAATGAATCAGGCATAAATTGCATTTTGCAGTCATTTTTGTTCCGCTTCCTAATTCATACATTTGTTTCAAACATTACACCTACCAGCACTGCAGTTGATGAATAAGTATTAGCAGTGAATTGAAGATTTTGCATATTTTATTACATAGTGTCCTGTCTGGAGAAACTCTTTTAGAATAATTTTTCAAGGAATATGTTAAAATACATTGAATATTTACAATGACGATGGCTCAAAAATGAGTGTTTACAAATCACTGATGTTATGATTAGTTTTTATCGATAAAGTAGAACCAACTTATTCCTTCGAGTTGTCAAGTTAACTGCAGCGTTGCCAACAATAATATTAACAATGATAATTTGAGCTTACACAGAGAAAAGCTTGATAGCAATATTACATTACTGGGGGTTAGGATGATTATGGCAATAGTTATTTTGAAACGACTATATATTTTCATGGTGAAAATGACCATTAAAAAAATCCTAGAGGGTTTGAGCTGTTTAGTGGAATACCTGTAACTAGAAATTAGAAGAAAAATTAGTATTCTCCATTTAATTCCAACTACCTTTGCTTATCCTCGACAGATACGCGTATTTCGTCTACAACATGCAGACTTCTTCAGTGTCTCGTACTAATATGTCGAGTCTAGTTATTAGTACGAGACACTGAAGAAGTCTGCACATTGTAGACGAAATACGCGTATCTGTCGAAGATAAGCAAAGGTATTCCATTAAATGGAGAATACTAATGTTCTAATTTCTCATTAAAAAGAGTTGATTCAACATTTATTATAATGTCAGTATGACCATTGTCAAGAATACCATGAACGTGGTGAATTGTATACATTTTCATCTTTTTGCATGAATCAGCAATCGGTCGTGTTAGTTCAAATATGTGAAGGAGTTTTTTCCCACAGGTTCAGGTTTCATCGTGTTGAAAAACATCATCCTTTTTTTTCTTAATTGTTTATATATTAGGCTCAAGTTTCATAGGCATACCGGAGCCAAGTTCTTCTTCATTTTAACAACGGTAAAGTAACTATGTTAGTTTTGAGAAGCCGAAAACCTCGCGGCTAGGTCGAGGTTAGGGTTTTCAATAGTAAGGGTTGGAATGGGGAAATAAGGGTCTGAACGTTGACCTTCAACACCATATTGACGATGCGGTATTGTTGTTACTGGTCAGGCGCAGAATGAGCATTACGTTACCCTGTAAAGATACTATAAAGCGGAACTACGGGGGAGGCGACGAAATGGACATGGTAAAACCATTTGTAATAGAGGATCAAATAAACACTTATAATTGTTTTAAAAACTTATAGATATGCCCCATAAAGTCCAAGACCAGCTTACCCAACACATCTCTAATATCTTCTTTTCTGGTTTCCGTCGTGCCCAAAGGGCCTAGCGAATAGTGAATCGATAGACGACACATTACAATAAAAATATCCCGACTAACGTCCAACCCTCTGAACCACGATTTTTTCGATACCTGTGCGAGAAAAGAATGTAATCATCTGCCCAAATCCTCAAGAAACCATTTTTGTTAAAGACCTGTCGACGAGCAAATGCAAAAAAAATCATTAAATGCGATAAGCCCTTCATAGCGCCCACCTCTTATACGCCTTACCTCTTTCTTATTACCCGGAATCGAGCAATGAGAAGGGGCCCAAACCAAGGTGATAGTGTAATGCCTTGTTCAGACTACAGAGTTATAACATGTTATAACGGTTGTCAAATAATTTCAGCAAGAAATTCGTCATCAAGATAGGCTTATAACATGTTATAACCACAGAGAACAGACATCCAGGCTCAAACGACAGCTTGTGATCATAAACGGAACTGTCGATTCAAATTAGTATGGAATGTCTAATGGGGTGGCGCTAGTGTTTCAATGTTGACCTAGGGACATTGATAGAATTGTTCTATTACTACATCGAAGTTGGTAAACAAAGTGATGATGAAAGCTTGAAATGGAACGAACAAGTGAATACTACTGGCAACAATCAATATGTAACTAGCGATTTGAAATTGGTTCACTGTTGTAGAACCCCTTGGTCCGAATTACACCTTGAAGCCAGCACCTTGTTATACATATTTGCGCCTTTGTTTTGATTTGCTGTGTTATATTGACAGAGTATTTGAGAGTGTGTTCATGTGAGTTCATTATAAGGGGTGCATTATTGAGCTTGGGACCGAGCTTGGGACGATGTTCTAGTACTGACTGAGCCAAGAAAAAAATCGTTTTTGTATGGGACCTACTGGTCTTAGAGTTAGTCTATGCTACTGGTGCACAAATCAAGGACATACTTTGGGAAAAACATATCCCAAAAACAATGATTGAGTAGGTAGGTGGGTGTAATGGGTCAGAAATGTTCTAACGTTACACCTTCTAACTTCCCATCACTTCCCACCAGAGAGTCACTGGGATATGCACAGGAAAGAACTCGGGTGCGGAAAAAAATCGTCGCAATAACGTCAGTCTCAATAATGATTTCTTATACTTTTTAGGCATCAACCTAATGCTGTTCCACGCGTGGATTCTCTTTTTTTACATGGGTTACATTCTGTTGTTTTACATGGGTGTCGGATGACAGATCGGAAATTTAACTGCACGGTGAACGCTTCTTCCCCAAGGGAAGAGTAATATATTTTGGATTGCTTTCACCGTGCTGGCAGTAATTAGTATGGAATGTCGCCGCACTAAGGCGCCACTAAATAAGCATGCACATGATTTTTTGATATATTCGTATGAGCCAATTCGTCTGTTCTCTGTGTTATAACTCTATATTCTGAACAAGGCATAAGAGTAGTTCGATAGAGCACTCAAAATAGACCGAGATTTCACTAACGAAATACGGTGAGTGTTTCACCTGCCTCATTGATAGAATATAGCCTCAAGTGAGCTGAGACTATCCGTAAAAATGAGAAATTGAGCAGAATGAAGAGAGGCAATCCGCTCTAAAATACCGGTCAGACTAAGCAGTTATAACATGTTGTACGCCTATCTTGATGAAGAATTTCTTGCTGAAATTATGTGACAATAACGGTTGACAATAACATGTTATAACTGTATAGTCTGAACAAGGCACATCTCACACTTTCTAGGATTCATAAGGGATGTTTGAAGAAATGCTGACCTCCAGAGTCCAGGGGAAGTACATTTCTGGACCAACAATATAAAAGGGCCTATCAACATTCGTAAACAAACACTTCGGAGCCCTTTTTCTCGCAAGCCGTTGGCTACACACGCAAACCTACATAATCGTCGTGTAGGGAAAACTTTCCCCTACATGATGATGGTATTGGTTTGCGTGGGAGGGTCAGAAGTATATGTTTACAATGCTACACATGTTTACAATGTTTTGATGCTACATAAACATCAAAATCAAATGTTTTCCTGATGACGGATATTAAAAAGAAACTGCAGTATATTAAAGTAAATTCATTCAGTCTTTGTATGTTGTTTTCAAAAATTTCGAGCAATACAATTCATCAACAACTGAAAACATCCGGAAACGACACACGATCACGTTTTTCTACAATTGAATGCATCATACATCATCTCTTTTATTGGAAAAAATCGACACTTGAAAACATATGTAAGACGATTATTCATAATTTTTAATACATCTGAAAACATCAAAAATCCTTTGGCTATGATGTTTTGTTCAAATACATTTGAAAACATCAATAAGCTTTGATACCTCAAAACATCAAAAAAACATTTTGTTTGAATGTCAAAAGTAAAAATATCATGACATCACAGGGACATTGGAATGGAAAAAAAATGTTTGAAAATGTCTGATGTTAACATCCTGTTACCTTGCCTAAATACAGCGAAATCGTTCTGTTCTCTAGTGTTCAACGTAAGATGTACATTTGCCCAAGTAACCACAAGCATTATATTATTGCACTTATTCAACTCAAAATCAACATCGGTAATGCGGGATCGCATCAATTCAACAGTTGTCAAGTAGTAAAGCGTTAGATAAGCTTGAAAATGTAGTGATGCATTACCAATGCAATAATGCTACTTTAGCAATGTCTTATGGCATTACAAAAGATATAGCATTAGTTCGATCTTAGTGGGGCCCTTTTCAGCTTTAATTCAACTTCAATGATGCATTAGACGTAATACATATGCCCTATATATGCACGCTATTACAGCCTCGTGGTTTATTGGGTGAATTCCATGTTGATGTAGACATTTAAATCAGACATCAGCCTGATGTAATTTTTTATTCGGTAACTTCAATAACTATTGATTGGTTAAAGCTAGCGACTACATTTGTATACCAAAGTACGCGTTTAAAAGTTCTAAGACTCGTCGGAACACAACTTCAACGTGGGAATTGGAATAAAAAAGTTAGGGCAAAAAAAAACATTTTTTTATAGGAAAATTGCTCTAAAACAGTCAATTTTCAAGCTACAAAAAAATTATATATGAAAATTCCATGAAATTTGCGCTACAACTTTGCTCAAGTATATAAACATCTATTTCTGCAAATAAAAAAGTCAGTTTTGTATTTTCGTTAAAATGGGGACCACCCTAATTTTAATCAACATCAAAAAATGGGCCTAAGTAATACAACCCATTGTGCAGAACATTACTTTGCTGTAAAGTTTCAAGTTTAGGCGCTGGGAGCATGTTTCCTCGTAAATTCGTAATCTGGACCATAGAGCAGTGGCACTAACTCTACACTCAGTAGCAAAAAAAAAGCCGAGCTAAATTTTGCTTCCAAAAAATGCCATGTTCAACCTACTGTAACTTTGTCAATTATCAATATTTTTAGCTGAAACTTTCACCACAATATAAACAATGTATTAACCGTATGTGGTCGAAATTATGTTGATCAGGCTTATAAATTTTAAATTTTCATTACAAATGTGAAAAAAGTCATTTTTGGACATACCAATTTCAAAAATCCGTATTTCTGTGAAAAATTTAGATAACATATTTTAAATTTCACAATAGCCTAAAAATACAGAGGATGTAATGTGGACGAAATTTGAACTATTTCCAACAAGTGGTTTGGACTACAGCTGGCGTCAAAGTTGACGCACCAACATGAGTATTTCCCTTTTTCACTTGATTTTGAGCGTGCTGAAATATCGGTGCAAAAAAAAAGCCGAGGTGAAGACAAACAGAATTTCGACCACATACGGTTTATACATTGTTTATAGTGTGGTGAAAGCAAGGGTGAAAGTTTCAGCTAAAAATATTGATAATTGACAAAGTTATAGTAGGTTGAACATGGCACTTTTTGGAAGCAAAATTTTGCTCGGCTTTTTTTTGCTACTGAGTGTAAGACCAGTAGGTCCCGAACAAATACGATTTTTTTCTTGGCTTAGCCAGTACTAGCACATCGGTCCCAAGCTCGGTCCCAAGCTTAATGATTCGCCCCTAATAATGAACTCACACGAACACACTCTCAAATATTCTGTCAAAATAACACAGCAAATCAAAACAAAGGCGCAAATATGTACAGCAAGGTGCTGACTTCAACGTGCACTTCGGACCAAGGGGTTCTACAACAGTGAACCAATTTCAAATCGCTAGTTGCATATTGATTGTTGGTGGCAGTGCATCAGATGGATTTGAAGACTGCATTTATGGGCGAGTGGTTGAAAATAAAAACATAAACATGGCCCTACGTAAGGGATTAAAAGAGGGAACAGATTTGGTGTGCAAACTTAAGCGTTCTGAAGCAGGCTTTGAGTGCCTTAAAATTCGAGATTCCATTCGTTCTGTGGAGGACTGTGAACGCAGTGGAGCGTTGTGTCTCGAACGAGTTCTTCGGATCAGCCACAGAAGATTTCTGGAGAGGTTGCTTAGTCGTGTCGGTATGTCAGAAGGCAAGTCCGTGGCGTTTGCGTTTGCGGAAAGGAAAAGCAGTGGAACGTACGAACAAGCCATATGGGAAGCTCATCTTTTGTCTGACCTATGTGACGCTATGTGAAGTCTGCAGTCATTTCAAAGCTGCCGAACGGAGAAACTCCGTTGTTGGAAGCTTTTGCTGATGCGGATTGGGCGATTAGTCCTGTGGACAGATCGTCGTTAACAGGATACGCCTTTCGTGTGTGCAGCAGTACAGTGAGCTGGCTGACGAGAAAACAGTCAACGATTTCCTTGTCGGCAACGGAAGCTAAGCTGGTAGCTCTTTGCACAACTGTGTGTCTCGGAGTTTGAATGGTTCGCTTGTTCAAAGACTTGTCCAGAGAACCTGAAAGCCCACTTGTGTATTTCGAGGACAACATGAGCGGGATATCGGCCTCTTGAAGCACGTCGACTTCAAGCATCGTTATGTACGTGAGGAGATCCAGGAGAAAATTAAGCTTTCGGTTAGGTGAAGACCAGCAGCGGGTCCTGTTCCGGAACGACCAGAAATCTCCTGGAGTCAAACTCTTGTTTCAGTACATGAAAAGAACGCTGATGATGGCAAACAGATGCAGGAGGATGCAAGTATATGTAGATGCAAAAAAAGTTAAAAGATTGTTCGAATATGGATTCGATAAAGTAATATTTTATACCAAACAAAAATTGTGAATCTGATGTGCCACATTCGCAAGCGTTTTCCCTGGTTTCTTTCGAAATAACTTATTAAGTAGAACAACACATACGTTTATACAATCGCTCTATTTATTAACATATTCAGACTTAACTCACATTTCTTACTTTCAGTCTAACACACAACCAAACACACTCAGTATTCACACAATCGTAATTAAACATTTTCCACACAACACCTTGCACGCACTAGTCTCTAGGAACATTCAGAATCAGATGATTGCAATCACGCTTTCCCAGATTTGTTCAGCTCATCGAAACTAGACAGCTCCTTCACCACCAGCTCCGGCTTGTTTCGATAGCTCGGATACAACTCCCGGATGGCCTTCTGGATCTCGACATTCAACTGATCCTGGGAAATTCCCGTCGGTACGACAATCTCCCTCTGCTCAAACTGCCTTCCCTGGTTGTCGGTGATGGTCAATGCACTCGTCAGAAGGGCAACCAACGAAAGCAGCACCAATCCCTGAACGACGAAGCCACTTTTGAACGCCATCTCTTTCCGATCCACCCTTGCTAGCTGACTACGAATGACTAATCGTTCTGCGGTTATGATCTGTGCCATTTTATACCTCGTTCACGAGATTGCATGCATAATGCGATGAACATGCGAAACCACATCCCGTCAAGACGATAGCCCAAAACGGGGGTTGCATAATTTAAGTTCCTCTCTCGACCCAGTCACCCGCAGTCAATAGCTCGTGGTGTGTCATGAAGAGAACGAACAGAAGAAACCGGCCTGGAAAAGTGCATAAAACCGAAAGAAGATGCTTCCCTCCCAACAACCAATAAAACAAATTTGCGAGGTGCAGCTCTCAGTTTTCGGTGAGAAGAGAACGAACCGAAACTGAAAGTCGTTGTGAAATGTCACCGAATGCCGTTGCCTTGGTCACGGTTTTGCCAAACTGGTTTTCTACCAGGTCCAACCGCAGTTCCTCGTTATGATCAGAACCATCCTCCTTTCCTTGCGAAGATTGAAATCATTTCAAAACTAGATCCCAGCAGCTGGTTTGGAAGTTGTTTTTTTTTTGCACCATAAAATTCGGCCAATGTCGTGCACAAATTTGCATCCCGGTCTCTGATTTGAAGATGATCGTGAAAGAGTGTTCATTTGACGACTCCATTATGCTAATGCTGAATTCACACTTCTAATATTGAATTTCAAACAGCATCACCGCAGAAAGTTATGAGGGCGTAGCTCGTGGGGGTATTTAAGGGACGGAGAAGAACCTTGATTTTTTTTGCGTTTATAAAATTGGTTTTACAATTACCAGGAGAAAGCCAAGAGGCACGCAATTCCCCGATCTGCTGCGTTGAATTAAAAGTAAGAGTACTGAATTTAAGTCATAGGTAATTTAACTTTGAAGTTGTATTGATAGTAATAAAAATTCTGTTGCTGTACTGAACTTAGATCAATGGTATAAATATATTATAATTTACCAAAAATAAGTGCATCATATTTAAGAAACTTGCCGAATTATTTACGCTTATACATATTTTAAACCAGGTTTATTCACACAGTTAAATCTGGTTTAAAGCTAAAACAATGATGAAGAAATCGTCCTTCAAGCCCCATAATTCATGGAGTTAACTTTTGCTTGCGTCTGAATTAATGTTTGTTGTGTAATAATCTAATCTAATCTAATACAAACGCAGCCAGCAAGAGGAAGGATCCTGGAAATAATTTGGTGAGATGACGCCCAATTATTATTATTTTTTTGACCAACCGCACCAATACGGTAATATCGGTAAATTGTTACCCTGTTTGACAACTCGACACCGCACCGGTGTTTGGTAAACGGGTTGAAAAATGACAATTTGCTTGCTCGGTGAGCAGCCGATTTGTAAATCGACCCAACCCAACCGAGCCGAGCGTTGCTAAGGTTGCTATGTGAAGAAAAACAAGCAAAACAAGTTGAAACGTTAAAACAACATCTTCATCTGGAAGACTTTCATTTCAATTTGAGTGTTTCCGATTTGTTCTTAAAGTGTTATTTGCTAATTTCAAGTTTATTGTGATATGTTGTGAAAAATTGAGTGCACCAAAAAACCCCTGTGGAAAGAATTAGACGCAACAAGACAACGAAGATCCAAACTTTGGGACAAACCAGATCGTCGAAAACCTGTACGGAAGAGTATTCAAACTATACACTGCACGAAATATTTAGCAAAACAAAACCGGTGCGAGAATAAATTTGAGTCTTATTGTGTTACCTGGTGGGTGGCGAGATCAAAATAGGAACGCTCTTAGTCATTACAATATTACCCAGATACGGTGGGGGTGGTCTTATTGATGCTTGCAGCATATCAAAGATATGACACAAGCGTCAATGAGGCCAGGCCTACTGTATAACCGCTGTTACAATTTATTATAATTTTTTGTTGTGTACGTGTAGATGTCGTTTAGAATTGTTGGGTTTCTAGTAGGATAATGGGTAAGTAGGGATATAGATTGTAAGATAAATTGTATTAGCAAGTGTGGATATTTAAGTTTGAAAAACCAAAAATGTTGTTAGCAAGTAATGGGCTGAAGTGGGCTGAATCAACTGTGGTAATGAAGGAAAATAGAACACACACGCCCAGTGGCTGGGCATAGGTTACATGAAAGGAGGAAGAAAAAAATACGAGAAGAGGATATCGAGGTTGACCTATAGAAAGTGTGACCGCCATCGGTCATTACTAAGTTGGCGTTCGTAGAAAGTGTGTGGTAAAATAGTGAGTGTTATCAGCAGAGTTCAGAAGACTTCAAACTAAGTCAAATTCAAGTAACGCATTAGGCCCTTAAGTGGTCTTTAATGAAACATACTCACTGCTGTGCTCTCGCAGGACCTTTTGTTTTGTACTATTGTACATTTTATATGCAATACCACCGGTCAGATTTGACTGACATAGCGGCAACCCACACCAGATACGAATCGGCCTAGGCGGACTACCCTGCAGGACGTCTACGCCTAATCGCAAAGGATTAGCCCAGATTTCTGGTTCAAGGACCATAATTGCAAAGGAACTTATTCCTTTGTTGGTGTGACCAAGACTGTTTTACCGTGGTATACCGATTGAGCCAAAGAAGGAAGACGCCAAGCAATCCCTATCCGCCAGTGTTCGCCATTGCTGGTTGAAGCCGCACAAAGCATATTGTCCGTGTTAGCAAGAAGACGCCATCGCTGAATCTACGTGTTCTACGAGATCATCGGCGAGCGCTCGTCCAACGGTAGCAACGGTACGTACCCAACGACATTCATCACCACCCACTACAATAGCCCAGATTCAATCAAACCACCCAACAGTAAATTTCCTATTTTTTTTCAATTAATAAATTTTCCCATTAATCCACCATATTATTAAAATATATTTTATTTAGTTCAATAAGTTAGAAACCCCATAATTTTCCCAATATTTGTGCATAGTTGTCCGCGTAGCCCCTCCGATTACCCAGAACCAGGCCGACTCTGAGACACAGCTCGAGCAGTCGCCGGTTTCTGAGCCTTTTGCCGGGAATTCTTGGCCCTTTAAGGGTGATACCTACCAACCTCGAGTTAGATGAGGTATTAAAGCAAATGGAAGAAAATTGACATGTGGGGATTTCGGACGCGAAAAATATTTCTACGCTGGTTCGAGATCCCTACTCTTTCTGAAAGGGGGCGGGGGTCTCATACAAATGAATCAAAATTTGGTATAGGCTAGTTTTTGAAGGCAGAACATGTTTTTATGATGGTTCGAGGCCCCCTTCCCTTTGAAGGGGGGGGGGGGTGGAGGTCTCTCAAACAAATGAAACAGAAATTTAAACCAAACGTAAGAATAATCCATGCAACTAAAACACAATATTTCTCAGGTAAGCAGCAATTCTGATAGAAGTTTGACCCCTTCTTAGTCAAGAATGGGGGATGCTTGAGTTACTGTCAGTGCTACATTATACACAAGAGGTTAATCTAAGGTTATGCAAGAGAAAATTACTTTCAAACTGACAGGATACGGCTTCGTTTGAAGATAAATGTTTTGTCCATGAAATGCTTCTACACAGAAAGAAAAACCGGTAGAAAGGGTTAAATTAAAAACACAAACCTTTGTTGTTTTTTTTTGCAGAAATTATAAACATTAGCAAACAAAAATATTCTTATCAAATTTATTCAGAAAATAGAAAACCATAAACGCGTCAGTTCTATTAAATTTTCATTCATGTATGCGTAGCAAGGCTCGCATCGGGTTCAGCTAATAAGTTATAAAAAAATAATGAAAATTCGAGTAATGATAAAAATTTTAAATCAAAATATAGAACAGTATATAAACTAAAGTGAGGAATATTATTATGTAAAATGATAATAATAACTACACATGTCACACATGTCTGTAAAGCTCGATTCAAAGTAAATCTGGACGCACGGTTTAATACACCACCGCGTCCCTGGTCGTTGGAACAAACAAAGTTTGACAGACTTTTGTTGATGTTTTGTTGACGAAGAAATTGGTTAAAAAAATTTCTCGATAGATCGACGCATCTCAAAATTACGGATCATGGAACTTGAGAAAAGAGAATTAATTGTGCACAAACATCTAGAGAATCCTTCGTGGTCTACCTCAAAAATAGCAAATATGTTTAAATTCCCAAAGTCAACGGTGTGTCTTGTAATCAAACGTTAAAAGGATACTCTGAGTGTGGATAGAGCACAGAGCATCTATCATAAAAGTGGCACTAGGCACAACGAGCTGAGGAGAAAGGTGTTGAGGTACGTGAAAGGCAACCCAGGTGTTTCCATTCGTGATTTGGCAAAGAAATACGATTCAAACTTTTCCACCGTGCGTAACATCGTTTTAAGAGAAGGATATAAGTATTTTTGTGCCAGTAAACATCCGAATCGCTCCCTGAAACAAAATTTAGTGGCCAAAATGCGAGCACGATTACTATACGAGCAAGTTTTAAAGAAAATTTGATGGCTGTATTTTAATGGATGACGAAACATATGTCAAAACGGATTATAAACCAATCCCCGGACGAAAATTTATTTGACAACTGGTCGTGAGGATGAACTTCCCAGGTATAAATTTGTTTTTGCTGATAAGTTTGCTCGGAAACTCATGATTAGGCAAGGAATCTGTAGTTGTGGCCTTAAAAACAAGGTTTTCATCACATCTGACACAATGATGTCAAAGGTTTACATTAAAGAGTGTCTGAAAAAGCAGATTTTACTCTTCATTCGGCAACACAAGATCATCGTTATGTTTTGGTCGGATCTAGCCAGCTGCCACTACCATAGACTAACTCTAAGACCAGTAGGTCCCATATAAAAACGATTTTTTTCTTGGCTCAGTCAGTACTAGCACATCGGTCCCAAGCTCGGTCCCATGCTTAATAATGCGCCCCTAATAATGAACTCACACGAACACACTCACATATATTGTGTCAAAGTAACACAGCACATCAAAACAAAGGCGCAAATATGTATAGCAAGGTGCTGGCTTCAAGGTGTACTTTGGACCAAGGGGTTCTACAACAGTAATCCAATTTCAAATCGCTAGATGCATATTGATTGTTGCCACTACTCTAAGGAGGTACTAGAATGGTATGCTACAAACAATGTTAATTTCGTCGCCAAAGAGATTAATCCTCCAATTGCCCTGAGTTCAGACCGATCGAAAAATATTGGGCAATTGTCAAGCGAAAACTTCGAGGATGCGGTAAAGAAGTGACAAATGCACAACAAATACGTTTAAAGTGGAATAAGTTCGTCGGTACATTTTCACCCACAGTTTCACCAACAATCAATATGCAACTAGCGATTTGAAATTGGTTCACTGTTGTAGAACCCCTTGGTCCAAAATACACCTTGAAGCCAGCACCTTGCTGTACATATTTGCGCCTTTGTTTCGATTTACTGTGTTATTTTGACAGAATATTTGAGAGTGTGTTTCAAAAAGTTCTAGTTAATATAACCCTTGTTGGTTATTTTTGAATAGTTGTGGCAGAAATCCCACTGCACTGAAATATCAATGTAAATATCTTTTTTACTTCCTTATCAAATGAACAATTCCAATTCCAACCCCCTCTGACACCCTTACTACACCAGTGAATCTTATCGGAATACATTGGCAAACCGGTGATATTCATTCACAAAGCAAATGTCAAAGCCCTCGCATTTGCCGCTTTCAAGGTCAAAGTGTTCCATATGTTTCTATATTTATCAATAAATCATTCTGAAAGCTTTTAAACGACATACCCAAACTCCTTATTAGCTGCCAAGATGTTCGGATAGGCTTTGTTGTGACAATCCCCATTGAAATCATCCGTATCGAGAGTCCAGAACATAACACCTCCCAATCCCTTGTCCTTCACATATTTGGACTTGATAGCAACGGTCTCTCCATCATCAAAGGTAACCCATTGATCGCCCTGGACGGCCACTTTCACGCCAACGTTTCGCAGAAAAGCCGTTTTCCACTTTCCATCCTTCATCATCTCGCACAGTTCGTTGTAACCCAAAACGCCGACACTCTTAGTAAACGGCCCGGCCCTTCCAGGGCCCTGAACAACAATTCCCGAGTTAACAGAAGCAGTTGTTCCCGGTTTCAGCGTGAATGTCTTTGCCATCGTCGAAATTCCCAAATTGATCTTACCTAAGGAACAACCACTTTTACGAATATAGGTTATAGCTCCATCAATAGATTCAGAATGCATAACGGGTTCCGGGTAGAGTGGTCCGTCAACACTTGTCTTGTCTCTAACGCTATAGTCGTATCCCATGAGGGACACAAAATCCACCGTTTCGCATATGGCCGGCATATCGTAGGCAGCTTGAATTGCGCTGGGAGATCCACTGATCGCGGTGGATAGGAGCTTGTTGCGATGACGAAACTTTTCCCGCAGTGTTTGCAGAAGGAGAACGAAATTTTCCCGATCTTCCGGAATACCACCCCTCTGGAAAATGTAAAACATGCAGATTTTAGACGAAAACAAATATTTCTCCAAAACTCACCAAAGTAGGATACTCCCAATCCACATCCAGTCCATCGAAGCCAAAATGAGCCAAAAAGCGTAGGGCGCTATCAGCGAATGCATTTCTAGTTTCCTCCTTTTCCGCCATCTTGAAATGTCAAAATTCGAAATGCAATAAACCAAGAAAATCATTTCAAAATTGTTTCCATCTCACCAAAGAGTACTTCTCCGACCCTTCGTTCCAACCGCCAATTGCCAGCAGGACCTTGAGGCATGGACTTTCCTCCTTCAATTCCACGATCCTTTGATAGCCCTCTGAAATATGCGTCGTAATCATGCCACGTGGAGTACTGGGACAAACTGGATTCCAATGATCGTGCACTTACTGTTCACGTTGATGTCGTTTTGGTAGTCCAGCGAGTCCACACCTCCGGCCAGATTCAACCCAGCGAAGGTGTACACAATGTGGGTACAGTAACTTGGAATTATGTAGCTGATGTTGAATGCTCCCTCTCCTTCGCGATAAACCGACCAGCTTGCCAGGTTGCAAATGACATTGTAACGCTCTGATAGAAATGATATCGACAACTTTCAATTGTATTGTTAAAACTAATCAGTTTATAAATTTACTTTCTCCGCAAGATTTGCCAGCAGCAAGTACTTGGGTAACAAAGGCCACAAAACCCAACAGAATAAATGTATTCTTCATGATTTACGAGAACAACGCAGTCAACTGAATCACCGATAAATCACCTCACCTGAAATTATTCTCGTGAAGCCAAGCGAAGGCTTGCAGTTTTGATTATCAGCGATGATTAGTGGTCGTCCATGTTTTCGTTAAAAGCATCTGGAGGAAAGACATTTTTTAGGTTCAGGGACGTCCAAAAATACACAATCGTAAATACAAGTTTGAAAAAAGACAAAAGAGGTAAATTAAAACGCTATTCACTTTTTCAGACGTGTCTCTATTCACAAGAAGATTTGTTTTTCCGACGCAATAAAATATTTTCGGTTACGACGACTGTTAAACAGAAACCAAACGGATAGATAAACTTACAGAACAAAAGATTAATACTTTGGAATATGTGATGTGATAAGAACCCACTATCAGTGCATGGATTATCTATGTCAACCGTTCAATGCTCTCCGTTCGTTTTCAAACTTGTATCTTTCATTTTCAAAGCCTACCGTTGCCCTCTACGGAACTATCAATACAATTTCTCTTCATTTCTATTCGTTCTAACAATAAATTACTGACCACTCCTAGCGCTTCGCATGGAGATGAGAAATTATCTGCTTCTGCAAACTTCATCATAAACCATAGTATTTTGTACTACATGTAGTTTATGATAAGATGCTCTACCATTTTTTTTTGTATGTATCACAGTGGTTAGCAGGCCCTTTTAATCTGCACTGGACTGTATTTTAAATCAACACACAGACGTTCCTTGGCAATGGTGCCATTATTAAAATTGATTCGCTTTCATGTATTGTATATGTTCTTGTCCATGTTAAGTTTTTGTTAGTTTACTGTGTATTTTTGTGTCTCGGCTTATTCATAATAATGCGTACGTGATTATGGTCTGTTATTGTTTTGGTGAGATACTGTATTTCTATTTTATTCCTAGATTAAATGGTAATTATTTGTAGCCAGGTCTCATCTGTTCGACATCCTCTTGCAACCATACACAGCAAAAAATAATCAAAATTACAATGCGCTGATTAAATTGAGCTGAATGAATTGCCGTCTAAGAATTTATTGTGGTTTTACTAGCGAGCCATTGTCTTTCATCCGGCTTAACCCAGCATTAGAATTATTGACTGAGTTTCGAAGTATTTCCATTATTTCCAATGCATAAACAGAACATGAATGAAAATATAAAGCATAGGCGAAGCCAGGATTTCAAATAGGGTGGGGCAAGATATTTTTTTAGAGAGAGAGAGAGAGAGAGAGAGAGAGAGAGAGAGAATTACACCGTCTTCAACCAGCGGTTGCACACACTGAACACATAACATTATACAACAGACAACACAACGCTCGGTGGACCAGTAGAGTAGGGACATTTTCAAGAGCAGGAATCGAGCCCTCACTTTGTGACAATCTGCCTTAACGACGGATGGATTATCTTATCTACGCTAAGTACTTTATAATACCCGTCAAATTTTGGCATAAGGTTCAACAATTCTAGGCTTGCTCTGGAATTATAAAAAACCAAAAAGATTTTAAAAACCTTATTTTTTCCACATGTTTCAAAATCCAACCACATTAAATAGGTAGAACCATGGTAGAATCTAGTGGGTACTGTCATGTGTCGAAATATTCATTTTACAGTCGTGTTTACAGTCTAGTTTGTACTGAAAAAGTACTTTTCCTCCACGACCCTCTCACCCACACTGAAAATTAAATTTTGATTTTATTACGAAATCGAAGGTAAGACTAACAAATCTATTCATTGTATTCGTTGTAAGTAGATTTGTACTTTTCAAAAAGCTACCTTCGTACTCAATGCCACACGCGTAACTCTCTAAAAGACGAAGCATTTATTGGCACAGAAAGAACATTTGTGCATTGTACGAAAACAATATAAACTACTACGAATATGTTGTTATCAATAAAAAAGAAACTCTGATTGACTGACAGATTTTCTATATCGACTCAGTATGTAATTGAAAAAAAAAAAATTAAATCAGTAATTCCAGCACACCCGAGGAGCAATACCAACATGTAGCAACATCCGTACGATTGAAGAGAAGCAGCAATTGGTTGATCTTCACGAAATTCATTCCGTGCACTGTACAAAGAGAAGAATTTTTCATACAATTTACGAGACATTTGTTCGTACAAAATCCATGTTTACGAAACGAGTGAAAGCTAGTTTACGAAAATAAATTTTCAGTGTATTTATTGACAAAGCAACACCGCAAAAACACCGTTTTCTCGCATAGAAACAGAAAAAAAATCTTTGAGGTAAAGGGTGATACGGTCAAAATTTGGTCAAGGGAAAACGCGTGTAAATCGGTGAAATCGTTTATTTAAAAAATCAAATTAAATTTCTTTTTCAAGTTCAATTAGTATAAAATTCAGGAAAAATATTCAGTTAGGCTTCCGCTTTTCCAAATCCGAATTGCCGGGCCTTACGCTTGACCCCTGCCATCAGATTTTGTACAGCCACCTTGTCCACCTTCTTCGCCGCAGAAAGCCAGTTTGCCTTGAACTGCTGCTCGTCCTTAGCAGTTTTTTTGGTCTTCTTTAGGTTCCGCTTGACAATAGCCCAGTATTTCTCAATTGGGCGGAGCTCTGGCGTGTTGGGAGGGTTCTTGTCCTTGGGAACCACCTGCACGTTGTTGGCGGCGTACCACTCCATGGCCTTTTACCGTAATGGCAAGATGCCAAATCCGGCCAAAACAGTACGGAACAACCGTGTTTCTTCAGGAAAGGCAGCAGACGTTTATTCAAACACTCTTTCACGTAAATTTCTTGGTTGACAGTCCCGGAAGCTATGAAAATGCTGCTTTTCAAGCCACAGGTACAGATGGCTTGCCAAACCAGATATTTCTTTGCGAACTTTGACAGTTTCGTGTGCTTGAAAATATCTGCTACCTTTCCCCTTCCTTTTGCCGTATAAAACTCCTGTCCCGGAAGCTGCTTGTAGTCGGCTTTGACGTAGGTTTCGTCGTCCATTACCACGCAGTCAAACTTCGTCAGCATCGTCGTGTACAGCCTCCGGGATCGCGCTTTGGCTGTCGTATTTTGTTTATCATCGCGATTTGGAGTCACTACCTTCTTGTAAGTCGATAGTCCGGCTCGTTTTTTGGCTCGATGCACGGTTGTAGACGATACACCCAGCTTATTTGCGGCATCTCGGAGAGATAGGTTAGGGTTTCGCTTGAAACTACCGGCAACTCTCTTTGTCGTCTCAGCGGCTTCCGGTTTTCGATTTCCCCCCGATCCAGACTTCCTGGCTGTCGACAAACGTTCCCCAAACACTTTAATTACATTTGTAACGGTTGATTTGGCAACTTTTAGCGATTTTGCCAACTTTGCGTGCGAGTAGCTCGGATTTTCGCGATGCGCGAGCAAAATTTTGATACGCTGCTCTTCTTGCTTGGACGGCATTTTGGCAACTGAATAGTGAATTCCAAAATCAAAATAGAAGCAACATTCTACACACACACACCTTCAAAATGAGGGGTGTTCAGGTTTTTTAAATGCAAAATTGAAAGAAATACGTCAAGTTGATATTGACCAAATTTTGACCGTATCGCCCTTTAGCTCATCGAATCTTCCGGTCCACCTCTAAGCATCTTACTATAAGGTACTAGGTGGGTCTTCACAGATTGCCTGTCAAGATGCAAAATTTGTATGACGTCTTTATTGAGTTATCTCAAATAATATTAACCCATCCAATGTATCACAAAACAGCGATTGATCGAGCGGATTGAAGATAATGATATCATTGAGATTCGGATCAAGTCTCCTCCGGTTGATACTAAACCAACGAGCCTGGACATAAATAGAAGCATAAAGTTGCCAGTAGACACGAAATGCATCTACACACTCTTACTTTTACCAAATCCCTAAATTGCAATTTTAAATGGATTCGCATAGATTGTTCTTAAGAAGCTTCTATAGGTTTTGAGCATCGGCTGTGAAAGCTTGTGTCGATGCTTTTTTAGGCACTATTTTGTTATAGAGCGATTCCACAAACAAGTGGGAAAATTTTGTATTTTGTATTTTTTGATTTGCATGAAACCTTGCATACAAGTTTTTGGGGAAGAAAAACGCCGTTTTGCATACTTGGTTCGGCATTTTGAATCTAGCCTTACTTATGAGAAGGGCCTATGAAAAATGCACATGATATCTTCAAAAAATTGTACCTCGGAAACGGTTTATCCGATTGGTTTGATGTCTTCGGCGAAGTTTTAGACAATTGTTGGTGCTATATGGAGAAAATATGCACGGTAAAAAAAGTTTGGTTTTTGTGTTTTGAACTAAAATATCGATTTTCCCTTAAAAGTTACATGTCAATAATTTCTTAATTATTCTTATGTTATAGCTGACTGAAAATGCTATCTAGTGCACAGTAGGTTGTTCTGGAGAAAAATAGGTTACAATGAAAAAAATTTTTTTTTAAAAAAATTACAATTTTCAAAAAAGCTATTAAGAAAAGTCAAAAAAGTTTGTCACCCCAATTTTATGAAAGTACATCAAATTTGCAAGCAAAAAGTACTTCGGTAACATTTTTCTAAGATGCATCGTTTAGAAGATATTACTGATTTAATATTGATTTTTTTGATAACTTAATAAGTTTTGGCCCTTTTCGGATGTACTCCGTGTTTTTCCAGTTTCAAAAGTCCTCAAAAAAATTCAAAACCAGTTCTTTTGTTTCATTACTCAAAGCTTTTCCAGAGCTTGAACCTTGAGATGAATCAAATACATCCTTTCTTGCATCTGATGCCATATTTCTACTGGTTTTAAATTCGTCTACAATTTTTTGTACTGACCATGATTTTGGTAACAATGATAAATTGTCTTCAAAACCTGGAGGAAATAAATTATTTGTTGCCTAACAAGAAAGAGTATTCAGAACAAAGATATAAGTAGAATCCTTTCATTTCCCCGGATGGTTGAAAAGCTAAGTCATTGCTCTGCAAAGATACTAAGAGTTATTGTTGCAGGCTGTCGATGTGTTGGACACTATTGGCTGAAATGAGCATCGAACGAGAATAGTGAAAAAAAAGTCATTGAACAAATGACTACAATACCCAGTTGTTTATTAAGCTGAAGCCCATTCGAGCTCTATCAGATGAACTCAGACGGATGTTCTACTTAATAGCCCCTTAATCTTGAAGATTTACTGGTCTATACTATCACTGTCACCCTTCATTGTTACTGATTACATATAATGTTTGAAGGTTAATTATTGGTTTGATCTATAAACAAATCATCTGAAAGTTCACTTCTATTTATCTCTTCGGCTCAGCTGCTCTTTATAACTTAACTGTAAATCTACCGATCCGATATCATGAAAGAAATTCCCACCGCCTAACATACAAGTGGGCGGAATGTTGCAACTTGGAAAAATTGTAAAAGAAATCGATGAATCCTCTCAAATTTAACGCTAATATGCTATTTTAAATTTACAAGCTCATAACTGCATGCTAGTTTGTGGTTTGAAAAGTGTCCAGATTCATTAACAAAAAGTTTGGGCTCTGATGCAGTACGGCATTCGAACTTTAGATTTGGAAATTGGTGTCGCTTAACAAATCCTCAAACAAATGTGCAAAAGCACGTTGGCCAATATTTAGCGTCAACCAGTGGGTACGTGTGCTCTACTCCAAGTTCCCCTTCAGTTCAATTTACCCATTGAGTTGGACACATCACAATAGAAAATACTGTGATGGAGCACGGACGTAAGGCTACTAGATGTATGAAAAATATTCTGTAACCTATTTAGGATTATATCTGAAAAATCCAAATTTGGCCAACACCCACCAACGAAGTGAAAAAGTCAGCCCAATTTTTTTAAACCCAACTCCAAATTCTTCATGCAAAATCCAATTCAAACTATTCGCACGTGGCATGCATTGAATCGAGTGGCGCGAAATTTAACGCTCTCGAGAAGGCCAATTTTTTTCCTTGAGTAAAAGAGAGTGAGAGTGGCTGCACCGAGCTAGAAGGGCTAACTTCACCCACTCGGAGTAAATAATTTGAGAGAAGAGGCGAGAATATTCAAAATGTTTTGGTGATGTTGTTTACTAATAAGGAATGGTAATCAAAATTATTAGTTTTACTCGTTCCAAATACATACCGATCATAAAACCAACAATAAGTGACCATTAGTATCGGTATCCCATAGTATTGAGTGGAATGCCACAAAACTTCGTAGAGGTAAGAATGATTTTTGATTTTGATGACCCATGCAGCAACCTACCTACCTACCTATAGTTGATTGCCACATACCGAAAACTCACACATGCTTTTCCACAGCTATAACAGACATTCACGGAAATTCCTTCGATTCGGTTGCCTGGCACCAGGGACGGTGCCGTGGCCTTATTTACCTTGCTATCGATCTTTCCACCCTTATGTAACATCAGCTGCTGCAATCGTATGGTCGGTTCAACGCGCGCCTTCGTTCCTCCGCTAATGGCTATGATTCCGGGCATCTACAAGCACCATCGCTGCCGAAATAACGTCTATCCCGGCAGCGATGTCCGCCGCTATCCGGTTCCGGACGAGAGTGTCTTCTGGTCGCAATCGTATCCGGATTATCAACCGCCACTGTATGAAGCGGCAGTCCTGAAGGGCAAGCAGTGGGCCGATCTGGATGTCGGTAAGTTGAACTTGACCTATATTTTGGAACTAGAGCGTAATCGACGTTTTGTTTATTTCCCGGTTGCGAAACAGACGATCCCAATTTCGAGGCCAAATGGAATCAGCTGGATTGCAATGTGAACAGGGTGAGCTTCGTGGGAGCGTATGAAATTCGCGATGGATTTCCGACGAACTTGTTCGGTAGGACTGGATTGCGGGGCAGGGGTTTGCTAGGGCGGTGGGGACCTAACCATGCGGCCGATCCGATAGTGACGAAGTGGAAGGTTGACGGTGAGGGGAAGGTGGTGGTCAGCGCAGATACGGGTAGACGAGTGCTGCAGATGTGTGCGATTGAAAGGCATGACTGTGGCGAATGGGCCATCCCCGGGGGGATGGTTGATCCGGGAGAAAAGGTTAGTGCCACATTGAAACGAGAATTCATGGAGGAAGCCTTGAGCACTAGCAGCAGAACGGAAGATGTTGAACAGTTCTTCAGTGGCGGGAAGGAAATCTACAAAGGCTATGTGGATGATCCGAGAAACACGGACAATGCATGGATGGAAACGGTTGCCGTGAACTTCCACGACGAGGATGGGTCTGTCGTGGGGCGGTTCAACTTGCATGCCGGAGACGACGCGGCTAAGGTCAAGTGGATGGACATCGACTCGGAGGTTAAGTTGTACGCTAGCCATGCCAACATCGTAAAGCGGGTCGTGGACGCACTCGATGCCCACTGGTAGGAATTTCGGATCAATACCTCGTGTTGAATTATTGAGTAAAATAACATGTATTACAGTTTGTTGTAATTTGATTTCTTATATTGGGATTTACTCGCTCGAGAATGCCTCAAAATATGGTTCACTTTCTGTGTGATGGGTACGGTTTCCTTTCGGTTGTTTGTATTTTCTTGTTCTGCGAATTGATACTAACCATAACCTATAATAAAGTGGTAGGCGCAAAAAGTTAAAGGTATCTTATGAAATCAGATCCTGCGTTGCCTTAGCTCTATGTAGACCTTTTAAATAAATACGACGATTCGATATATATATTGCATTCAAATATGGCGTTCGGTTCGTTCTCAGTCGCTAGTGTGGGTAACATGGTGGGAAAAGGGATGACAACCGACTTGTCAAATTTTTAACTGTTTAAACTGATTTCTTATTAGCATATTGCCAGCTCTTCTAGAACATTCCAAGCTTTCTTTGCACTGGACATTTTTCAATCTTACCACGATTTTTTTAATTCGTCGAACGCGATTGAGCCTTTTAATTTACAATTTCTTATTACCAGATTTCTCTCTGTAGAAAAGCGCAGACATGAAATCAATCAGAACGGTAATATATTCTTCATTATGGTTATATTGAGGGTTATTCCAAGAGTCGAAGTGACGTTTTTCACTTGATGAAGTGAGTAGTCATCTGCCTGGACGGGACTCTTCTAGGTAAATCGAATGAGATTCACGTCACTGTCGGTGATTTTCCTCTCTTCACCAAGTGACAAATAGGCTTATTCTGCGCGTAGCGTGACTCGAGAAGAGTCGATTCCGACTCGCGCGACGTGAATCGACTAATGTAAATCAAATGGAAGACGCGCATCGAGAAGAGTTGCAATCGACTATTCTCGAGTCACACTAGAAGTAGAATAAGCCCAAAACTTCACTTCGATTCTTGGAATAACCCTCATTGAATCGCTATGGACAACTGTCTCTGAATTCATCTGACCAATTTAACACCTGACCTTCAACTGGTTCATTGAAATATCAACAACTTTTCTGAAGGATATGGTTCCAGCGATTGTAATACCTCTGAATACTAAATGAGTAATAGCACGAGATAATAATGGTAATAGTTAATGTTTGTTTATTTTGCTCGATTGGTGACCAGTTTGATAGTTCGATACACAGTTTTTTTGTTCGCCTCTCTAACTATTCTCTCTGCTTTTTACGACTGAAAAATATAAATAAAATAGGTTAAAGAACTATATTGGCCTAGTTGGTATAAGTAGGCCTATAATGCCGGAAAAGTTGAACTACTTATCTTTGATCTCAACGTTATCGAATTTACCTAACAGTTGGTACGATACTTCAGTTCAGGAGCTACAATTTGATATATTGAAGTGTAAAATTCATGAATGTTTACTCCTTTGGTCTGCAAAAACAAAAGATGCATTCCTACCGTTTGAGAAAACGGGGCAAAGTTCAACTTGTACTAACCGGGGTTTGAAATCCTATTCAACTGCAGTTTACAAATTGCACTGAGCATATTTCATGAAAAACTGAATGTCTTGAAAAGGGGTGGTTCGAAAATTATCCGTTCAACGAATATTTGAGTATTTGACGTAATTGTGGTTGCATGGTGATGAAATTTTCTCATACTGACAAATCGAAAGAGTCAAGCACTATTGTTTATTATTTCAATATAATGACAAGAAACCTTAAACAAATATTCGAAAACGTGAAACACTTTTTTCGCAGGGTAGAAGACGGCTCAGCTCCCCGGGACCCAATTCCAAGCACGGGGTAAACGTTAACCTGCAATGCTCATTTTTTGCAGTATGGTGCTCCATCTAGTGTGCATAAAAACGAACGTTTGTGTTTCCAATGCGTCAAAAACATAAGCAATTTGTTTAATAGACAAATTATTAACGAAAAAGAAAGTCGAGGAAAAGAATCTCTCAATGTTACTTAGGACCTAATGCATTGTTCAGCTTGAAATGTGCATAGCAGTAGGGATAGTTCTCATGTTTGGTTGAGATTTGTGTTTCATTTGTATGTGAGCCCCCCTTTCCAGAGAGAGGAGGGGTCTAGAATTACCATGAAAACATTTTTCGCCTTCAAAAACCTCCACATACCAAATTTGGTTCCAATTGCTTAATTAACTCTCGACGTTTGCAGAAATTTGTGCTTCATTTGTATGGCAGCGTCCCTCTTTAGAAAGGAGAGGGGTTTCAAGTCACCTTAGAAACTTTTTCTACGTTCATAATAAACCCCCACCTGCTAAATTCGCTTGATTTGTTCTCGAGCTATGCAGAAACTTGCTTTTCATATGTATTGGAGACCCCTCTTCCAAAGGGAGGAGGGGTCTCAAACCACCATAGAAACATTTTTTGCCTTAAAAAACCTCCAAATTTGGTTCTATTTGCTTAATTATTTCCAGAATTATGCAGAACTTTGTGTTTCATTTTTATGGAAACCAGCCTCCCCCCCCCCCCCCCTTTCTCCTTTCAGATGACGGAAGAGCTTTAAACCACAATTGAAACATTTCTTGCTTTCATTTTCTGGTTCCATTTGCTTGATTAGTTCTCGAGTTATGCAGAAATCTGTGTTTCATTTGTATGATAGCCCACCTTTCTGAATGGGGAGGGGTCTCAAACCACTATTGAAACATTTCTTGCCTTCAAAAACTTCCACATGCTAAATTTGGTTCCATTTGTTTGATTGGTTCTCGAGTTATGCAGATATTTGAATTTCATTTGTATGGGAATTCCCCTCTACAGTGATGAGAGGGGTCTCGTACTATCATAAGAACCTTCCCCGGTCCCAAAAACCCCTGCATACAAATTTTCACGCTGATCGGTTCAGTATTCTCCGAGTCTATAAGGTTCAGACAGACAGATTGTCATTGATTGAATTCCAGCTTGCCGGTCGTACGCGATCTACATTCCCAGGAAATGATGTACGTCTCTACAATCGATCATGCAGAATACCGTTGAAGTTGCTGCTTCAAACGAACGGAGGACCCCGTTTTCTCCCCGTGATTAGTAGATCAGATATTCGGTGGATCCTGGAGGCTTTCTGGGATTTCCATGTATATATCCTCCTTAAGATCTCCATGTAGGACCGCGGTTTTAACGTCCATCTGGTGATAATGAAACTGCTTGTGGACGCCTACAGCTAGCACGGTCCTGATGGTAGACAGCTTCGCGACTGGTGCATAAGTCTCTTAGAAGTCCACGCAAGTAGCCCTTTGCGACCAACCGGACAGTATGACCATCTTCATATTCCTTCACGCGGAATACCCATTTCAATTTAAGGGGATTCACACCTCGCGGGCAGGGCGTCTGCTTGCACACATCGTTTGCTTTCATCGACCTAAGTTCGTCATCGTCTCTCTATGTCGCTGTAGCACTGAGAAGTATCTGTGAAATACGAGCCACTAGAAGTTGCTCTGTAACCAGCGAAAAAGTTCAACAACTTACCGGGGAGCTTGCGCTCCCGTTCGCTGCCCCACAACGTCGGCTGTCCACGAGTTGTTCTATTTGCGAAGCTAGCGCTCCGGTTTGATCCATCTCGAAAACGAAACGCCATCAGTAAGCCTTGTACCCGCTCGTAACAGAGATTCATCATCAGCCAGCGGATCAGTATTAGGAGTGCGAGTGCCTTCACGAAACATTTGACGTTCTTCGGTCAACGGTTCATATGAATCTTGAATGATTTCCTTTACATACTCGTACTGTACGTCTAGTGGAACCTTTTCATGCTCTTCGTGACTCTTTTCATAGGAGAAACTGGTTTCATGAAACTTCATATCTCGGGCTATTATGATTCGTCTGGACTTCCGGTCCCACAAACGATAGTCATTTGAAGCATATCCAACCATGACGACTTTGATACTGTTAGCATCCAACATTCTGTGCTGGTCAGGGATCCATGCAACCAAAAAACACGGAATTCTCCCAGACTTGGTCTCTCGTACCAACACTCAGTCGGGGTTAGGTTTCTCTTTCTTTCCAATGGTCTTGAGGATTTCGTTGAAAGATTCAGGAAGTTTCCTTGTACGCATAGTAGAACGCAACTTGTCTGCCTTGATCAGCGCCATCAAGGTTGTTACTTACGATCGCTTGCGTTCCTTGTTGACTGAAATGTCCTAGCCTCCGATGCCACAAGAGCACATCCTTCATATGCAACGGCTTATTCTTGTTGCTGCTTTCGACGATGGCTCCAACGAGCTTGGACACCAGTATATCTCCTTCTTAGGCCACTTGAATCTCGACGGGTTGCTTCAGTTTGCGAGTTTCCGAAAATACTTCCGCTTCATTCACGAGCTCGGTCGATTGAACCCGAATTCCGCTTCGTGATTTTTCAGTCTTCTGACTTGCGACAAAACTCACCTCTCTCTGTTGGCTGTTAGCTTCACCACCCTTCTGTCGACAGTCCTTCTTCATATGACCTCGTTTTCCATTCTTGTAACACTTACCCTGAAACTTCATTGGCATCCGGTTCTTGTTTCCTGAAAATGCCGCCAACTTTTCCTCGCCTGAGTCCTCGTGACGTTCGCTTCGTTTGAGCTATTTCGCCAATCCTCAGAAATGTTTTCAAGTGCAGCCACCAACGGATCGCACGTGTGCGGTAGGGTTTTGTGTGGTACACAATCAGAGTGCGAAGTGTTCTGAACATTCGTGTTGTGAAACACATTATTGAAGTCGGCGTATAGCATGACAAGTCGACATAACGGACTCAGAATGTACGTATCCAACTAACAAAGCAATCGTGGCGATCCTCACTTTGAATCACCGACGCTGCAAGAGGTAAGACCTTCTTCGAAGAAAGCTACGCTGGGTGATTCCTAACTTGGCCAACCAGAAACTCACATTGGCGATCCTGCCAGGAGTTGCTTTAGTTTAGCAAAATCCGGAATTATGTAACCTTACGTTTTCTTTTAATAAACTGGTCAAAGTACAAAAACAGGAATCACCTAGAAGCCTCTTAGAAAAAACTTAGTTATAAGGATCATTGGAGGTTATGTAACATTTTTTTTTTCGCAAAATCACATGGTGTATTGGCGGAACGGGATGTCCGCAGAAGAAAAACGGGTCAAAATGGCCGCAGTGTTCTGGCGGAACGGGATGTCCGCAAAGTCTCACTGTATTGAGTATCCAATTATGCCACTCGAAATAGACCTGACTGTAGCGTTTTGGCGGAACGGGCTGTCCGCAGAAGTAGAACGGGTCAAGATGACCGCAGTGTTCTGGCGGAACGGGATGTCCGCATGTGTTATTGTATTGAGCATTCAATTAAGCGACACGGAACAGATCTGACCGTACCGTTTGGCGGAACGGGATGTCCGCGGGTAATGGTGCTTCTGAAGCACGAAGGGGCGGAACGAGATGTCCGCAAAATTTTAAGCCAGTCTTGATCGATAACAGTGTTGATCCGTAACGGGATGTCCCCAAAACTCGAAGGTAGATTCAAGAGTATCGTGCAATATCCCAAGTAGCACACTACGATCATAATTAGTTGTAGAAACTTGAATATAACTTAGCAAGTCATATCTATGTTATTTCAACCGAATTGCAACATATGTGCTACTAGGGATTGCATTACTACACTGACTACAATAAATGATATACATAATAATAGATCACGATAACCTTTAAAAAATCTTAGTGACATCTACTTTCTTCAGTTGCCAGAATAAATACCAAGTTCTAATGTTTCAACTGCATTGAAAAAAAAAGCAAAGCTCATCTTAAGAAAATGGGAAAACCGGGAAAGTACGTTCGGGCTCCCGTCGATCCTGAGCCACGTAGCAGCGATGAACGTGATCAGGACACGCCGGAGCTCCTCGACGAGGGAATCGAGGACGCAACAATGAATTACGATTCCGACGAAGCCATTGATAGACACAGCGAGAGTGAATTAAATTCGTCAAGCGATACTATACAGGCAGTGCCCAAACTAAGTAGTGCACCAGAAAGAGCTAACGACGAAGTCAACGCGAGCCCGGAGAACGCGACTTCCGCCGATTCCGAAACCAGCGAACGACTCCGAAGAATGGAAAATGTTCTCGCGGATCTTACGAAAGCCATGAATTTCTTCCAAACAAAGGCTCCTGTTTACCAGGATAATGATCAAAACTGGTGTAGCCCTGTCGCCCTCCACAGTCCACCCGATACCATCACACCGAGTATCCGCTGGGATAACATAAAGCCATTTCCAAACGGAGTACCTGCTAACAAGATGTGGGAGGAGTGGAACCGCTACATCGAAAACTTCGAAATCGCGGCAACACTCAGCAATGCAAATGACCCTGTTCGGAGATCACAACTGCTTTTTCTTTCGATCGGAGACGAACTGCAGGGCGTCATGAGAGCTGCGAAGCTAAGGCCCGACGCTAACCGACGCTAACTGCTACAATACCTTCGTGGCAAATATAAGAAATTACTTCCAGTCAATGACTGATACAGCCGCTGAACATGAGGCTTTCTCGAAGATGAAGCAAGAGAGAGGTGACTCAGCAATCGCATTTCAATAATGAGCTCCCTTGTACCTCCCTGTTTGCATTTCATGAACAAACCCTGCACCACCGCAGTTTTCCTACAACAATTACTCCACACTAGCGCCAGAACGTTCTTACCGAATCGGAAACACCTTCCCACTTAATGATTATTCGTCTACTAACGTACTGTTGCTATTTGAAAACAAAAACACTCACCAAACCTCTTTCTCCACCTATGCTCTTGTTTGTTTTTGTTTTTACATTGTATACAATGTTGAATTTGTGACCGTCCTAAAAATGAAAACAAACGAACAATGCTTTCGTCATTACATACAATAAACTTGCCAATTGGCTTTCGCTCGATCGCCTTATACCGCTAATAAATGGTTTCTATCAATGCAATATCTAGGTAGCTAATAGATTCATAATAAATAGTTAATCCAGAACTTCAGTAATCAAGTAGGAGCATACGTTTGTTCGTATTTTTTTTTGTCTGCGCTGGTAGCAAATTATACTACTTTTCTTGTTGTTGCTTCCTTCAGATTTTTTTTTTACACATATGGCTGTTTAGCTGAAATTGTCCTTTCTTTTTGCATGTTTTAGGCTCATTTTTCCTCGTATTATATAATTAGATTAACTGCGATTTTTGTATGTTAGTGATACCACTTCTCTTCTTCCTGATCAAGTCTTAGTGACTAGTACTCGAATTGGTAATTCAAAGTAGTCCCATTCGGGTGCTGCCACAGTTCTACGTAGGTCGGTTCAGTTGGATGACTTATATCGTAATATTCAGATCGCTTCACCTTTAACACAACTGTTCCTTGCGCTCCCTAGTTATTATAGGATAATTTGAGTTGTTCATACGCAAAAAAATGGTCGTATGATGTTTGAAGTAATTGCTTACTAGTAAGTAAAAGGAATTATCTAAACAAAACTTCCGTCTAAAATAAAAATCTAATATTGCAAAAATAAAGGCCAACAAAAACAAAAACAAAGAACCGGATCCTAAATGCATCCTCTCCTACGTACTAGCTTAACGAAAGACGAAAAAATAAAATAAACAATCTCTGCCTATATACAAATAAATAAACTATGATCAAGAAGCGACGATTGCACACGTGTGATGGGTAGTCGGATTTTTAAAAACATTGGGCCAATCAAAAACTGCTCCTCGCCTGATATGACGCCAGCCCCCCCGCCTCCTCGTCCGCACTCATCAAACCCTGCTCGCTCAGTCCACGCGGTATTTTCCGTTAATAGTAGAAAAATGTCCCACTTTTCACAGAAAAATATAACAGTCTTATCCACCCTAAACACTCCTCTAATCGAAAGCAAAAGGTAAAATTCTGGAATCAATTTTGCACCTTCATGCGCTCACTCCTGGATAGTAGTTTGTAGTAGTTACCTATTATTCTTTATATAATGTATAATTTTCCCCCGTCAACCCAGCGCGCGCGCATTCCCTGCTGCAAAGGAGATTCTATTCGATAGGATTTAGTGGATTTACTTTTTGGCGGCCTTCTTCGGCTCGTCATCGTCGCTGTGCTCTTCCTGCAGCAGCAACGAGTCCGGGTGTCTAACGGCACTGGCCTTCTTGGTGCCACCCCGCTGCCAAGTGAATACCCGCGCCAGTTGGGCAAATTTTTTCCTCGATACCTTACCCATGTGGCGTAGCCGTTCCTTGAAGGCGGCATCGTCCGAAACCTTACCTTGGTGGTCCTTCTCCAACGCCGACAAGAACTCCTGGTTCCATCTCAACTCAGCCATAAACTCTTCATTCTGAAGCATCATCGCAAACTGCTCGTCCCCGAGATCGAACTCAGTGTTTCTAGAGCCTTCTCCGCACCCGGACAGTCGTAGAAATGTGGGCGGCAATGGTCCCAACAGGGGTGGATTCCACTTCCGATTGGCAATCAGCTTACTATCCGGTTCTCGTAGAGTAGCTCCTACTATGACGGCACGTGGACTGTTGGTAGCACTGGAGCTACCGGGAGATTTCTTTATTTTAGGCGATGCCCCCAGTGCTGTTGATTTCGGCGAAGTGCTCAATAACACCGGAGCCGTATTGCTAGTTAAATCCAGTAGCGCACCAGGTCCGGTGCCCTGAGTGTTACCTCCCGATGGAGGCGTCCTACCTGTATCACCATCCAACTCCTGACGAAGTTTTTCATTCTAAAAGAAAATACAGTCAAAACATTTCTCTACAAAAACCGCACTACATCTCAACCCACCTGATTATCGGTGCTCATTGCCAGTAGCTGATCGATGGTGGCATCCACCGCGCCCTGGTTGGCCCGCAGTACAGCCTCTATCACATCTCGATCCATATCTGGGAACATATTCTTGAAATCTGCCATGGCTTGGGCAAATTCCAGTTGCATCGTCGAAGCCATTGTCCTTCCCCTCTCTCTCTCACTAATTAGCCCCAATGTCACCCCGGCGTATGAAAATTCTTCGACTGAGTCAAACTTCCAAATATTTACTCTAGACAAACTGCAGATAAGCAGATGACGAATACCGACCGGAACGGGGAGCGTACACAAAACTACTGCTCAATCTACTTTTTTTTTCTTGCTGGAAGAGAAAAATTCCATCGGCTGCAAATTTGCAGCACAATGACAACAAAGCTAATGTACCACCTTTTCAGCTTTTTCGCTTGTTGATTTGCTCCGGTGTTCTACTTCATTTTCAGCAACAGGACATTTGCCTAACTTTTCCACACTTTTTCAAATCACTGGTCACCGAATTAGAAGGATGAGATAGTGGAAAATTAAATTTTCTGCTAAAATATGTAATGACTTTTAATTATTTTTGTTTTGCGTTTTGCGCAAGTGACAGTTCACCTCGTAGGAATGGGCGATCTGGAAATCACGATTCCATTACATCGATTTTTAGACCGTTTTCAGCGGTGGTGGTTTAATCTAAACTTTGATTGTTGAATCAGTTGATTGCAGATCAAACGGTGCCTGAATTAAGAGATACAATAGGCCATATGAATAAAAACGAGTAATTACTCACAAGCAAACCAGTTTGAGTAAAGTAAACTGTTTGAGCATTTGCTCAAATTCGTATGAATAAAGTTGTACTTTACTCGGAGTAAGTTCGAATTTCGAATATAGCGTTTGCTCCGTTAAAACAAATTTCTCTTCCTTTTCTTAAGTAAACGCAGAAACAAAATACCGTCATAACAAACATATTCCAGGAAAATCCAAACATTATTTCAAACATATTCCATGTTTAAAACCAAGTATCATCGATGTTTGAAATAAAAATCGTGATATGTTTATTTTAAACTTAATAATGTTAAGAATAAATGCACAAATTTTTAAAACAAGAATGAATTATTATTGTCTTTAGAAAATATTTGGATTATTTTGGTTGCGGTAAAGTTCCCATTGAATGTATTGTTGTAATTAACATGCTTTGAATTTGATTCAAAAATTGTTTTTGTTGTTCGAAACACGCTCTCTATTTCCTTTAAATAATTTTTATATTGCATCCCGAATAAAAATTTACATCAGGCTGATGTCTGATTTCAATGTCTACATCAACATGAAATTCAAATGTACATCTTACGTTGAACATTAGAAATCAGATCGTTTTCGCTGTATTTAGGCAAGGTAACATGATGTTAACATCAGTCATTTTCAAACAAATTTTTTCTAATCCAATGTCCCTTTAACGTCATGATTTTGACATTCAAATAAAATGTTTTTCTGATGTTTAAAGATATCAAAGCATATTGATGTTTTCAAATGTATTTAAATAAAACAGCACAGTCAAAGGATTTTTGATGTTTTCAGTTGTATTAAAGGTTATGAATAAACATCTTACATATGTTTTCAAGTGTCGATTTTATCCAATAAAAGAGATGATGTATGATGCATTCAGATGTAGAAAAACGTGACGGTGTATCGTTTCCGGATGTTTTCAGTTGAAGATAATAACATTAAAACCAAATAATCTGAAAGCATTAAAATCACATGTTAGGCTAAGGTAAATTTTTATTCGGGTGTTGAGTAAAGTACATAAAGTAAATATGCACCAATATCGCCAAAACATATACGATTCACACTTAATTCTAATCGCATCGGATATTTACCGATATTTTATGAGTACAAAATTTTACATCTATAAGAACATGGATTTCAACGCAACGTGTGATTGTCATGACACAAGATGTATTCTGGCTTATTATGAATACAACATTTTACTTCACAAAGACCTTTGATTCTATTGTAACAATTCATTCTTATGTTGTAAGAAGTTTTCTAATGCTGTAGACCTGCAGTCTTTTACAGTAGAATGAAGTTTGTTTCTAAGGTAACGGCCAATTATAATATCATCAGATGTGTTTAGATGTCTTAGGTACACAACATTTCACACATACATAACGTTTGATTGTCATGTAATTTTAGATTCTAGTTTTATAAGACGTGTTCTGATGTTAAATTTAACATCATCAATACGTTTGTTTTTAATGTGAAGTTTAAATATGTTGTATTTATATGTACTAGGGCGTTACTTTGAACTCTGAATACATTTAGAATACGACAACCCACATTCAAATTTAATGTTTGGAAGATGTCTGCTAATATTTTTTACATCACCATTTCTATTCGGGATGTTGAACATCGACAGTTTTAATTTAAATGGACGAAATTTGTATTCGTCCAGAAAAAAGGATTGTTGGAAATATCAATACGGGAAGATGTCTGACGATTCCTTCAACGAGGAGTATCTGAAGGATGAACAGAATCACACCCAAGTAACCACAAGCATTATATTATTGCACTTATTCGACCCAAAATCAACATAGGTAATGCGGGATCGCATCAATTCAACAGTTGTCAAGTAATGAAGCGATAGATTAGCTTAAGAATGTAGTGATGGATTACCAATGCAATAATGCTACTTTAGCAATATCTTATGGCATCACAAAAGAGAAAGCATAATCCAACTTCAATGATGCACTAGACGCAATACATATGCCCTATATATGCATGCTATTACAGCCTCGTGGTTACTTGGGCAGTAAGTATATTTTATTTACCATGGAGGATAGTTGCCATGATGAGGATAGTGAAACTGGAAATCAGAATACAACGGGCAGCGAAACTACTCAAAAAAAAACTGCTGATGATGCGAAGTTTGTGTGTATTCTGGCTTATTTTTGGAAAACTCTACAGGAAAAATCTCACACGCCGTCAGCGAAACAGAAAAATACATGTCAGTTCAGCAAGTGACGATGTTTTCAACATGACGCAAAGTAAAGGAAGCAATTGGAAAGAAAGTTTTTTCAGTTGATGGAAGGCTATCACCGTTCTATGAACATTTTTTAAATTGGCTTTTCTGTTGTGATGCAAATTTAATCAATGTTGTGTAAATCAAACCATGCAAATAAACAGTTACCACAAAAATATATTTATTTGTTACTTGGAATCCGAGATCACCAAAAACACTTCATCTTTTTTTTATTTGATAATACTCCTCCTCGATGTTCAGAATCATCTTCCAAAAATGTTTGAGCAACAAAGTTCACATTTTCTCGAAAAAAAACGCCGGCATAATCATAAACTGTTCCTGGACCATTTTCCTTAATATTGAAGACCGTTTCCGTTATTGTTACGACCTTTTCCCCTTATATTTGATAAATATAAACTAACAATCTCCTTTATAACAATATATCAGATATTAAAAAGTCAAATAACAAAATGCTGAATAGGCGGTTAAGTTAATAACCATAAAAAAATGCAAAATTTTTGCTGTGCTCTGCTGCCAAGAAGTTGTTATATAATCCAAACCGAGTGCAGACAATTAAAAACCTTTCAAAGACAATATTGCATACATTTACAAGATGTGTTAATGTAGAGGTTATATGGTGAAGGAGATTAAACTATTTGGTAACAATAACATAAAATGTGATAATATATTTACATTCGAATTATAGTTTTGATCAGTATAGCAAATTGTTTTTCGTTATGCGGAAGTAGAGTTGCTTGAAGTTATCATCGTCTCCTTCTCGTCGTGTTCTATAGACTTTCATTGAACGATCAAAACCTTGATAAACGCTTATACGTCAACTTCCATTGGCAATGATAAATTTATAAAATCTTCCACGTATATTTTATGTTGTTTCTTCCACGAAACACACGATTCTGTTAGTTCGATTACAACTGATATGCTCAACAGGTGACTCAAGATTTTGTGAGCATTTACTCAGATTATACTTTTTATTCATATGGATTTGGATGTTCGAAAAGTAAATACTCAAACTCTTGCTTTTGTCATATCGATGTGAGTAAATGCTCAAGTAAAAGGTTTGACGTACGCATTTGAGCAAGGTGAAAGCTTTTACTCACTTTATTCATACATGTGACCTAATAATTTAATTAATGATGTACAGTGTATTAATATATTTCCTGTACAGCATTCACTCAAATGTTGTCATTGAAAGAAACAATGATATTGAGACACAATTGAACTGTTTTTGTTTCATGTGCTGTGGAAATGTATCATTTTTGTATCTTGTGCTTTGACAAGACTTGTAGCGCTACAGATTCGCCATACAGCGCATTTCTTCCACCACTATGTATAACGTTCAGAATGAGAGTAAAATCGATTGTCGCTAGTCGATAAATTCGGTTTTCAACTGAAAAAATTATACCAACAATCAATGTGAAACTAGCGATAGAAATTGGTTCTCTACTGTAGAACTCCTTGATCCAAAGTACACCTTCCAGTACCGACAAACCGACTTGAATGACAAAAGAAAATATCTCAATATTGCTGTTCCAATCATATTACTGACATGTATCTTCGTGTTCGCTGAGAACGTTTATTGAAGCCGCGAACACGCTTCGGAATTTGATAGGTCGGTTCATGTCTGAGAAATTCTGGACACATTTGTTTGATCTAGATAAAATGATTCTATAGGTTTTGACAGATAGGATCGCTGCACATTTGAATCGGTCGTTATGGATTCTTGATCAATAGTGAAGATTATGTTTCAAGTCGGTTTGTCGGTGCTTCCAGCTTGCAATACGTTCTTGTGCTTTTCGTTAATATAGCTTTGTTCTTGTTTTGATTTGCTGTGTTATTTTGACAGAATATTTGAGGGTATGTTCATGTAAATTACGTTGCTAGGGGTGAATAATTAGGCTTGGTATTGACAGCGAATGCATATCCAAAAAAAATCTCAGAGGTTTACATTAAATGTATTGGAACCATACAATAGAATATACACACAAAGAATAATGATTATTAAAATTAAAAAAACCATTGCCAAAATTGAAAAGTTGCGTTGGTTCTTTTTCGTAGAAAGTGGTTTGCTTTCAAACCAACAACCTCCAAACCGTCAATTCAATATTTGGCTGCTCTGTACATTTAAAAGTTGAAATTTTCAAAACGAATTGTAGAACTGTCAAATTGAAACCGTGGCATCGTTGAAAATAAAATCAAATTATTTTTATTCCTAAATGAACTTTCATCCAGAAAATGTCGTGTGATGAAAATAAAAGTATGATATTTGGATTGAGATCAAAAATAGTTTTAACATTAAAAGTTTTCTTTCAGATGAATTGTAGAACTGTTAAATCGAAACAGTGACATATTCGAAAATGAAAACATCTTATTTTTATTTCAAAATGAGCTTATATCTAAAAAGTATCGTGCCATCAAAATAATGTTGTTTGGATTGAAATAAAAAAATAGTTTAAACATAAAAGTCATTGTTTTCAGATAAATTTTAAAGCTTTTCAGAGTGACCAGAGGTCGACGTCCTTCAATGTTGTCTATCCCGAGAGATCCATGTTGGAACACTTTCACCATCTCCCTCAAAGTACCTCTGGCATCTGCTGCCGCTCATAGTCACTTGTGACAGGGCTGCAAAAATAAAGTGGGCTTGTTATCAGTGACATGGCTTTTTTTTGTTTACACGAACCGATGAACGTGCTAGACATCAAAAATATTCCGTGTCAAGAATCACGGAGTATTTTATACCAATTTGCACATCGCGAACATTAGCGGACAGAAGCAACGAACAATGCGCTAAACACGGTGCGGACAACAATAATGAAAACATTCCAAACGATGACGACGATGAGAACGACGACTTGCTTTGTGTTGGTGGATTTGACAGTTCTACAATTTTCATGGTAAAAGAACACACTTTTAAATTTACACACTGAACCGAAAAAATATACTCTCAAATCAAACGCATTACTTTCGTAGTAGATGATTTTACTTTTAATTTAATGAAAAATAATCCCTTTTCAGAGGTAAAGTGCCAAACTTTTAATAAAACAATATTCCTTTTTTGTGTGTATAACATGTTCAGTTAATAATATTGTTCACAACGCTATGAGGACAATTGGAGTTAATGCAAAGAAGAATGCTAAGATGGAACAGTTGGTACAAATATTTTTCATTTCAGTGTCCTTTTCAAAAATTCAAAACGGTCCCTTTCGAATGAGCACTCCCCAGTAAACGGGCTGACAGATCTTGTTATGCTCATGCCGCTCCCAACGTTGTTCAAACAAAGACCAAAGTACCTTGAAAACAAGGTAAAGTATATAGCCAGATGTCAAGTCGACACAAATTTTTCATTAGGGCCTAACTGACAAACGTAAACAATGGCTTCTTCCTTAAATTTCTCGTTATTGAAAACTCGCCTAATCAATCTACCACGATCATTTCGAAGAGGAAGTGTTCACCTATCCGATAGAATTGGAGGCTTACATGGGTAGCTTTTGTGCCACGAGAAATTTACGGAAGAAGCCATTATTTACGTTTGTCAGTTAGGCCCTAATGAAAATTTTGTGTCGAAGTATTCTCACATACACGCTCATTCGAGCTTACTCAATGTTGAGTAAAGTTTACTTAACTTTATAAATATATCTAAAACCCCCCGCATAATCGCAAACCATTCCTACACGGTAGGAATCGAAAACCCATTATTGGGTAAACTTTCACCCATTTTTCTAACTTGTATGCAACTGTCAAAAAATGGGTAAATACAAAAACACGAAAATGGGTAAAATATTACTTATCTGGATAATTTGTCATTGTCATTGAAAGGTTTTTACCCTTCTTACATCAATAGAAGGGTATTAAGATCGCTTGAAAACTCGACTTTTTATCTGAGGCCCACAGGGCCGAGTGTCATACCATTCCACTCAGTTCGACGAACTGAGCACATGTCTGTGTGTATGTGTGTGTGTATGTGTGTGTTACTAATAATGTCACATCGTTTTCTCAGCCATTTGTGAACCGATTTCAGTTCTGTTGACGGCAAATGAAAGCTACAACATTTCAATAGAACACTATTAATTTTTTTTTCGTTCGGACATTTCGTTATGAAGATATGAACGAAACAGTACTTGACGGCCTATTATAATAGTAATCAAACAGTTTAGTCTCCGATTACATACTGAGCTATTTGTGTACCGATTTTAGTTTTGTTGGTGCCAAATCAAAGCTATAAAATCTCCAAA
The DNA here is from genome assembly GCA_034211315.2 of Aedes japonicus. Classification (NCBI taxonomy): domain Eukaryota; kingdom Metazoa; phylum Arthropoda; class Insecta; order Diptera; family Culicidae; genus Aedes; species Aedes japonicus. The sequence goes on from JASCZW010007373.1 coordinate 51,973, forward strand.
TAACTGGTCAAAATTTCATTATGATTGAATAATTCTTTATGGAGATATGACCAAAACAATACCTGAGAGCACATAATTGTGAGATGAAAATATACTCGTTGCAGTGCAAAACCAAACAAGACTAATCACACCAATCGATGCCGCTTGCTTGAACCTCCATTGAAGCTCAGGATTGTTTAATAATTCATTCTATGGACTGATTATACGAAATTTCTAATATTTATTTAAATTCACCTTTTTTTTAACTAACATAAACCGGTCGCTAAGCACTATTAATGACAATATTTGAATCACATCAATGAACAATGCTTTCAGAATTCTCAAATAATTTTATAAACAGAAATTCCAGGAAGATCCACGAATATTCGATATGTCATATTTTCAATATTCCTGGATCTTCCTGGAATTTCTGATGAAAATATGTATCCAGTACCATACTGACCACATTTGAGTACGTAATTCTGGTGTAAGTGTAAGAAGGGTTCAGTTTCACCATCGGTGGATTAATTCGGGTTTTTATTGTCGGCATTTGGTCTGGATTATATACCAACTTTTTGGCAAAGAGTACATCAAAAAAAATTGTTCGTGAAAATTGGCATATTTTTAATGGTAACCTAACTTAACCGTCTATTCAACATAGTGTTATTTGGCCTTTTACCATCTGACATATTGTTAAAACTATATACACACAAAAAAGGGAAATTGTTTTATTAAAAGTTTTGCGCTTTTCTTCTAAAAAGTGTTTACTTTTCATTAAATTAAAAGTAAAATTATCCACTGCAAAAGTTATGTATTTGATTTGAAAGTGGGTTTTTTCGATTCAGCGTGTAAATTTAAAAGTTTTTTCTTTTACCGTGAAAATTGTAGAACTGTCATATCCACCAACACAAAGCAAGTCATTGTCCTCGTCTTCGTCGTCGTTTGGATTTTTTCATAATAGTTGTCCGCGTTCTCGTCTACTGTGTGGTGTGGTTTTTTGTTCATGACCGCTTTCGTACGCATTGCGTGATAAACGCGTTTCGTAAAAAAAACTTCGATATTGTTAGCACAATCACCGAAATACAAAACCAACAATCTCTGTCTGAAGGATGGGTAAGTTTTAATTGTTTAAAAGTATTTATTGAATTAATCAACCCCCTTTTTTGCAGCGGTGCCACAAGCGATGACGAACGGCAGCAGATGCCATAAGTTGCTAAATTTTTACATGGAGAACATTGCTTGAAAGTTTATGTTACAATAAAAATATTATGTTTTCAATTTTAACGATGCCATTGTTTCATTACGAATTTCCTATTAATTTGAAAAAAAACCTTTTAGTGAAGAAATATTTTTTATTTCAATCAAAATAGCCCATTTTTATTTTTATTGCTTGACACTTTCTGGATAAAAGTTTATTTTGAAATAAAAATAATTTACTTTCCTTTTCAACGATGCCACAGTTTCGATTTGACAGTTCTACAATTTATTTTGAAAATTTCAACTTTTAAATGTACAGAGCAGCAAAATTTTGAATTGACGGTTTGAGGGTTTTTGTTTTGAAAGCAAACCGCTTTCTACGAAAAAGAACCAACGCAACTTTTCAATTTTGGCAATGGTTTTTTTAATTTTAATAATCATTATTCTTTGTGTGTAGGGATTGTTAGTTTATAGTTGTCAACTACAAGGATAAATGTCGTAACAATAACGGAAATGGTCGTCATCAATATGTGAAATGGTCCAGGAATGGTTTGTGATTATGCGGGACGTCAAATGGTGAGTAATCGTATTTTATGAATTTGATATATTGTTTTTCAAAACACAAGAAAACTGCGCCAATTTTGAGATAGCTACATATTATTTTTTTCAGCTTTAGATAGCTACATATTATTTTTTTAAATGGGTTGGATAACGTCGTTCTCAATTTACGCATCGCAAGTTAATTTAAAAAGTAAATCGTATTTGAAAATTAATATCCAGTGACGACATGGAGCATTAGTTCGTTCTAAGCAGGGCCCTATTGAGCTTTATTTCAACTTCAATGAGAAACTAGATGTAATGCAAAAAGACTTCAATGATTTTTATAGCATCTCTTGCGAAAGCAAAATAAAAAAAAAATACTCATATTCATAAGGCTTTGTGCACATATTACGTAACACATGAAGGTGGGAGAGGGGGGTTGAGCGACCGTTACTTATTGTGACATATGGAGGAGGGGGGGGGGGGTTAAAATCGTTACGTAACAAAATAACCAATTTGAAAAAAAAAAAATAAAATTGAATAACCAATTTGCATCAATTAAATTTCCTGTGTGGCAAGCAAAGTAGCAAGTATCAAGTAGAAAAGCCTGTTAAGGTGGTGGATTCATCCTTGCCTTGAGCTACCCCGCAGTGGGATGTTAGGCAATAGTAACGTCCTTGGTTCGAGTACTACTTTACCCATGCCCTTTCGCTCAATTTTCAATACTTCTATTCTATTTCTAACCTACCGTACACTGACGGAACTTTCAACACTTTCTCTTCATATCTTTCATTCTAGCAAACATTACTGTCCACTCTTGGTGACTCATGGATGAGCGAACATCTCCTTCTACATCAAGTCGAAAAGGGTTAATTTATACTAGTTGAAAACTATGTTTAATCATTCTAGGAAATACGTCAAATGAAAGGTTTCAATCTATATTTTGAACAAAAAATTTCGAAACTGAGCCAAAACATTGTTTTTGTATTATTAATGACGTTTGCCATAACTGGTACGCTGCACCAATTATCGCCATAGTTTTAAATTTCGGTTCCTTTCATGGCCAATCGCCTGTGTTTCTCATGGGAGTCGCCATAATAGAAGCACATTTATGGCCAAGCGGTGCATCTGAAATTTTAAGAAAAATTGATTAAGTCTATCTTTTGATTTCCGACCAAATTCCAAAGCTTTGATAAATGAAGACGTACACTGAAAATTAATTTTTGTAAATAAGCTTTCACTCGTTTCGTAAACATGAATTATGCACATAGAACAAATTATATGAAACATTCATATTGCTTGTCCTCTAAGAAAATGCTATCATTACACCTTTTTTGTACAATGCACAACATTAATTTCGTGAAGAGCAGAATAACTCCTCGTGGTTGCTTTTTTTTTTCAAATATATTTTGAGCCGATAAAGTAGAACTGTCAGTCGTTCATGCAACCACCCAAGAGCCGTTGCTTTTTTATTGGTAACAAATTACTCGTAGCTATTTGTATTGTTTCCGAAGGAACGAATGTTATTTTTGTGTCAACAAATGGTTTGTGCTTTTGACAGTTGCGCGTGTGGCTTTTGATAAGAAGGAAGCTTCGTAGAAAGTACAAATCAGTTTTGTTGCAGAAAACAACGAATAGATTTGTTAGTCCTACCTTCGATCGTAATATAACCGAAAATTAATTTTCAGTGTACTATTTGAATGTGATCTACTAAACGAAAGGTATCTTAAGCTTGTAGTACACTGTTTGTCCAATAGCCAAATATTTGGCATAGGCAGCTAGACAGCTGACAGATATCATAGATGTTTGTCAGATGCCTATCTGCCTATGACAAATATTTGGCTATTGGACAAACAGTGTACTACAAGCTTTATGACGGTTTGCATCACCAATTGGCGCAATTATCCATAAATCGTATTATGGTTTCAGTTGAAAATCGAATTTATCGACTAGCGACAATCGATTTTACTCTCGTTCTGAACGTTATACCTAATGTCGGAAGTAGTGCGCTGTATGCCGCAACTGATGCGCCATACAGCGCACCACTTCCGACATTAGGTCGTATGAATAAAGTGAGTAAAAGCTTTTACTTTGCTCAAATGCGTACGTCAAACCTTTTCCTTGAGCATTTACTCACATCGATATGACAAAAGAAAAAAATTGAGTATTTACTTTTCGAACATCCAAATCCATATGAATAAAAAGTATAATCTGAGTAAATGCTCACAAAATCTTGAGTCACCTGTAAAGCATACTCAGTTGGAATTGAACTAACAAAATCGTGTGTTGCGTGGAAGAAACAACCTAAAATGTACGCGGGAGATTTTATAAATTTACCAATTCCAACCGTAGCTGACGTAAACAGTGTTTATCAATGTTCTGATCGTTCAGTGAAAATTTATAAAACACGACGAGAAGGAGAAGATGAACTTCAAGCAACTCTACCGGTTTACTCGCGAAAATGTAAACTTTGTGGCACAAACATTTTTGGGCGATGATTCTGAAACCCGAGGAGGTGCATTATCAAATGTACAAAGGATAAAGTGTTTTTTGCGATATGTGGGTGATCCCGGATTTCAGGTAACCAATAAAAAATTGTGTGGATAGGATATATTTGCATTGTTTGATTTGCACCACAGGTAGGCGTGGGCGAAGATTTGGGCATTCATCAAACTACTGTGTGCAAAACAATATGGCCCATTTGCAAAGCAATTGTCGATGAATCAGCCGAATGGATTCATTTTCCTTGTAACGTTACTGAGATGGAACACGAAAAGAAGTTGTGGCAGCAAAAATTCAGATTTCCCAGTGCTATAGGGGCCATCGATTGCACCCATATTTTAATCAAACGTCCTGGTATCTACAAAGATGAATTTGTCAATCGAAAAGGGTTCAACTCATTCAATGTACAAGCAACATGTAGTGCTAATGAACGATTTACAAGTGTCGATTGCGAATGGGCTGGATCCGTACACGATGCAAGAATATGGAGAAATTCGAGCATCTTTGAAGTCATGCAAGACAACACATCTGGTGCACTTCTTTTGGCCGATGAAGCATATCCGCTAACTCCTTGGATGATGAAACCATATCGTAATCCTATTACAGCTTCACAAAAAGTATATAACACAATTCACACAAAAGAAAGGGTAATTATTGAGCGTGTTTTTGGTCAAGTAAAACAAAGATTTCCTTTCTTACAATCAAAAGTACGCGTAAAAACCGAAAAAATTCCTGACATGATCGCTGCTTGTTTTATTTTGCACAATGTAGCAAAATATCTAAATGATAGTGACTTTGAACCAGCTGAAACCACCACATATGACATAGTTGTACCTGAATCAACCGTTTTAGAAAACACAGTGCTACATCGAGGACAAAAACGCCGTGATGCTATTGCATCATATTTGCTAGGTGACCATTGATTTACTAAGGTACATTCACGCAAACCAACTTCTTTGATAAAACGTGAATTTACGCATACCGTGGGTGATCTTCGATCACATGAGCAGCTTCAATGGAGCACTGGAAATCGGATAAAAGTCCCTTCCTAACATATGCATTAGAAAGACTCTCCACCGACAACACAGTGCTACAATAGCTTGGTCAATTAAAACTCATAAGATCTTTTTTACACATGTGACACGTTACTTTGATATCGAGACGTAACTATGAAATAAAATAGTATCGAACAAACTTTATGCTCAATTCTCTATATATAAAAATGAATTGATGTTCGTTCGTGACCGCTCAACACGAGACTGGATTGAAGGATTGGCAAGATTCTTTTTTTGTTTTGTTAGGGTTGGGACTCAACGGGTTTGTACGACAAAAAAGTTGGAAAACCGTTAAAAAAATAAAATGGCATTTTGAATAGGATTTCCATTGGGGCAGTATTAATTTTGTTTGGCCAGCTAGTCATAAATTAATATTTTGAACCGTCTGGAAAGAGAAAATAATTTTATTGGTCTCAACTAGGGTTTTAGTGGATAAAAAGTATCGAAACAATGAAATCATTCAATTCGACGAATTACCAAAACCATAAAGGTTACTCTGCATCTTGAATGACTAAAATATTTACCTGCACTTAGTAATTCAGAAAAAGCACCATATTATATCTAAGATTTACCGGTCACAATTAGATTATCCGAAGATCTTTTCTCATCTTTTATTGCTCATTCCTAATTTTTTAATGCTGATCACACATTATTTGTTGGCACAGGCCTTAATAATTTAATGGCACTTTTTTCATTTTTTATTGCTCAAATCTCTCTTTTAATTGATGATTAATTATGCTGCCGTGGAGACTAAAATATTTACCTGCACTTAGTAATTCAGAAAAAGCACCAAAAAAAAAATAAATAATCTGGTGCTTTTTCTGAATTACTAAGTGCAGGTAAATATTTTAGTCATTCTGTATGGTTAAATTGCATCGCGTCTAATGTGCTGTATGTTTCATCTGATGTGCAATACAGCGCAATAGATGCAGCACTATGTAGCATTATTGAATGAGAGTACAATCGATTGGCGAAATGTTTTAGTTCGGTTTTAAACTGCAACGAGTACCATAAGGTCATCACTAACCACCTGTTTTTTACCTCATATCAAAGTTCACATACAATTACAGCAAATATCGATAGCAATATCAAACAAACATTCCCAGTATCAATTACACTGGTCGACACAAACGAAACAATCATTTTAACGTGCTCTACAATTCGTGCACAAATAAAGCCTAAGGCACCAAAACGATTTTCAACGTGAAAATGCACTTGTTCAGATGTTTGCGTACAACTAGGCGCGATAAATTTCCGTGCAACGCACATTTAAACTTATCAGAGGTTTATTGTATTTTCAGACGACACATCAGAGAGATCCAACGCAAAATATCACCCAAAAAACGATCCTTGAAGAACAACTGAAGTTGATTAAATCACAACAGGAATATACAGCGCAACTTCAAGTACAACAAAATGAACGGCACGAAAAGGAAATGGAGTTGCTTATGCTCAAAAAAAGATTAACCTTATTGAAGATCCAGCAGATTCAAGATGGCAGCATAATTAATCATCAATTAAAAGAGAGATTTGAGCAATAAAAAATGAAAAAAGTGCCATTAAATTATTAAGGCCTGTGCCAACAAATAATGTGATCAGCATTAAAAATTAGGAATGAGCAATAAAAATGAGAAAAGATCTTCGGATAATCTACTGTGACCGGTAAATCTGTCAAATAAAGCAACAGCTATTAGTATATGTGCAATTAAATATGGCAGTATTTCCGCCAAATTATGTAATTTGAGCACTAAACTATTCGCATATGTCTTTTAATTTTGTTGGATTTTCCCATAAAAACAGTAAAATGAGCAATGGATATTTAATATCCATTGCTCATTTTACTGTTTTTATGGGAAAATCCAACAAAATTAAAAGACATATGCGAATAGTTTAGTGCTCAAATTACATAATTTGGCGGAAATACTGCCATATTTAATTGCACATATACTAATAGCTGTTGCTTTATTTGACAGATTTACCGGTCACAATTAGATTATCCGAAGATCTTTTCTCATCTTTTATTGCTCATTCCTAATTTTTTAATGCTGATCACACATTATTTGTTGGCACAGGCCTTAATAATTTAATGGCACTTTTTTCATTTTTTATTGCTCAAATCTCTCTTTTAATTGATAGTGCTGCATCTATTGCGCTGTATTGCACATCAGATGAAACATACAGCACATTAGACGCGATGCAATTTAACCATACAGAATGAGTAGTATCGATTCGCACTAGTGGTTTTGACCGGTTTTTAACAGTAGAGAGTATGCATATATAGCGGCGTTTTCCAAATTTTTTCTGTCGAATTTTTCATGGATCGCGTAATAAACAAGTTTATATTCCTGGTGCAGTTGAAAACCGGAATATAGCAGTCGCGCCAATCGATTTTACTCCCATTCCATAAGTCCAAACAATGGCGCATATGGTGCGCTGTATGGCGCATCTGATGCGCTATACAGCGCACCAGATGCGCCATTGTTTGAATTCATAGAACGGGAGTAAAATCGATTGGCGCGACTGCTATATTCCGGTTTTCAACTGCACCAGGAATAGAACTTTTGGAGCTTCAAAGATATTGGACCTACCTGGTTTATGAAGATACTTCTATTTTGACCAGCTAAAGCTTCGTCTTCCCGAAAGCTTTCGTTATGAGATGTCGCCAGAGGTGATTGATGCGCAGTCGATGAGCATTCGTGACTTGCTGATACCCCAATCGACACACCGTCTGAAATCAAAAAATAAATTACAACTTGGTTCATGCAATGTTTGCGTGGAGATTTTAGGCTCAACTTAATACAGAGCGTGAATAACGGAAAATGTCGCAGATGTAAACAAACGAAGATTAATGCAACATGCTGATTACAGCGCACTAGACACGGCAGTAACCCAACAGAATATGAGTAAGTTCGACGCAAATGGCCTTGTCCGATTAAAAAAAATCTACTGGACTACTTTAAATCAGTAGTTATGGAAACCTTTTATTAGGTGAATTGCTGCTACATATTCTTTTTCCTATCTTGTATCTTTCTCTCTCTCGCACCTCGCTATTTCAATTTGATATATCTAGATACAGATTGCTCACAACAAGCAAGCATACAAACTGATGTGATGAAACATTGAATATCTAGAACAGTTTCTGAGATATAAAAGTTATCAATTTTAATGTAATGGCTGCAAGAGAATGCTTCAGCGTAAGCCCTTAAAAGGGGGTTATCTGCTGTAATTCTCTTCATCGACTTTCTTTCGTTAATATAAACAAAAATATTTCAGCGTCAAAACATTGTTTTTTTTTTTTCAAATTCTTAAGCGCAAAAAACAGCTACGGTAGTAACTGTAATCAACCTGTGTGACCAATTTGGAACGAAATGTGTTTGAACACCCGTGGTTATTAAAAGAGAAAGTCTATGAAGAGAATCGATCACAACAGTAAGGTCAATCTGAAAAAAGTCCCTGGAACTAACTAATTTCATAGCGATTGTACTTACATGAACGTTTACTAATGCTGGGGTTTTCAACCCCTCCCATCAGCTAGAAAAACTTTCTTTCATATTCGTTTAGAATAATTTTCCGGTTTCCAGTCTGCTTCCGGTCCGACTTTACCTTCACTCTTTGCCTCATGTTGTTTATTTTCTTTGTGACCTGTTGGACGGACATGTCGATTCCATGTTGGATCAGCAGCTGGAGAGACATTTCTTTGGCGGCAGATTTTTTTTTCTGCTTCGCTGACGGCGTTTGGGATTTTTCCAGCAGAGCTTTCCCAAAGGATGCCAGAATATCTACAAACTTCGCATCATCGGCAGTTTTTCTGCCGGTAGTTTCGCTGTCCGTTAGATTCCGATTTCCACTTTCATAATCCTCACCTGAAAAGAAAGGAAATAGCGTATAGTTTGCATAATTGTAATATTAGTAAATATTATAGACTTACTGTGATTCTCTTCATCCTCCAGATACTCCTCGTTGAAGGAATCGTCAGACATCTTCTCGTTTTGATGTAGGAGACAATTTTTTTTGTTTACCTACAATGCTTTTTTGTACCTACGAAAAATAAAAAAAAACAAAAATTAATATTTTGACAGAGCAAATGCTATGTTCGAAATTCGAACTTACTCCGAGTAAAGTACAACTTTATTTATACGAGATTGAGCAAATGCTCAAACAGATTACTTTACTCAAACTGGTTTGCTTTTGAGTAATTACTCGTTTTTATTCATATGGCCTATTATGTAGAACGTACAGAACGAGAGTAAAATCTATTGTCGCTAGTCGATAAATTCGGTTTTCAACTGAAACCATAATACATCTACACGCTGAGAAATATATTGTTCTGTATAGATTCAACAAATTTTATTGTTGACTCACGGCTTACCCATAGTATTTATTTATTCAAACAACACCGATTTAATTTTTGAACCAACAACAATTTTGTTTTGTTTCTAAAAGCAATTTTGTTGATTGTTGATTCTACCAAATTATTTTGTTGAATCAATAATGGTTTCTGTTAGACATATTTAGTGATCCTCATAGCAAGTGATAAGCGGAAATTCAATTCAACGATTTGGCAACGATGTTTATTTTATTCACAGAGGCTGATAACACTTGCCATAGCGTAAAATTTGTACGATTGGCTCAGATTTGACAGCTCTCGATGCATGATTGGCTCAAAAATGGCTGCTTCCGCATATCTCTTACTATGAGGATCACTAGACATATTAATTGACTAACAATATTGGATTCGATACGAAATTTTTTGTTTCAAAAATATGATTGCATTAAACTAAAACAATGTGTGGTTTGACTTAATACACAAGAAATGAATCCTAGAGGGTTTGAGCTGTTGATTCTAATCATTGCGTTCAATCACCCAATATTCCTCTGCGTGTAGCCTACATCAACTGAACTTGTTGCTGCGTCTGTTGTTCATGCACTGCCCGGATCAAAAGGAAAACTCTGAATAGTATCCATATAAAAAATATAATTAATAATAATTAGATTAAAATAATTGCAATAGGTTAATATTATGCATTGCATAAAATACTGTTGATTTAAGTTATATGAATAACACTTTTTTTTGTGTTACTTTAAATAATTTAGAGACATTTGAATAAACTTATTGAACTAATATTTGTAACAGTTTTAAGAACATTCATTAGCCTGAATAAATGCAGTACAATAAGTGCAATGTTTTTCGTAATCTTTAGATTAGCTTTAAGATACTGATATTAAATTAATTGAATGATGTTTGCAATCTTTACTAATTTCATGTATATTAGAATCAAACATAAAAACAACAACAATAACAGTTTTTGTGATGATTTTAATAAAATTCGGTGGGGGGGGGGGGGGGGGGGAGGGTCGTAACGTAATTAAAGGGGGGAGTCTGGTCACGCGTTACTTATTGTTACATAGGGGGAGGAGGTCCGAAATCCCAGTTTTTTGCGTTACGTAATTTGTGCACAAAGCCTAAATTAGTGTTGCAATATTTATGAGTAAGTTCAACACAAAACTACATTAATTTGTATTTTTATTTGTATTTGTATTTAAAATAATTCATCTGACAATGGGTAGTATTAATGAATAAAATTTAACTAATAAAGTAGTAAAAACACGTTTCTCTTAAAAGCTAATTCAATGCCGTTCTTATCCGATTCGCGAAACGTCCAGATGGTTCATTAAACTCGAATAGCTCTTCGACTGCAGTAAACGCACGAATACATGCTGAAATCGGTTCATTGTATGCAAACACAGTCCGGTGAAAAATTGGTTGCTGCAACGTAGAGTTCCGTAGGGTTCTGTTCGGTACACGAAAGTTCATCAAAGTACGTAGTTCGGGGGCATCAGCTTCACCATTCAACAGTTTAGCAATAAACAACGACTGCTGTATTTTTCGACGTCGTTCAAGCGTGTCCAAACCTAGTAGCCGGCATCAATCAGGATACGGTGGCAAGTTGTCAGGATCTCGCCACGGCAAGTTTTTCAGAGCCAAACGAATAAACCGCGTCTGAACTCGTTCGATTCTGAGGCACCACGTGACCTGGTAAGGCTGCCATACCACCGATGCGTTTTCCAAAATTGGACGGACAAGTGCACAGTACAATGACTTCCAGCAATGTAGGTCCGAAAAACCCTTCGCCTTCACCTTGGAAATAAAGCCCCATTGTCGAGTTGCTTTTGATATGATCGCAGAACGGTGTACACACTTAGATTTTTTTTTACAGAAATCTGTAAAGTTTTACCGGATCTCAACGTTCGGTAATCCGATTTTATGGATTTCGGTCAAATTTCACCGAAATCCGGTAATTGTTTTTACAGATATCTGTAAAATTTCACCGAAATCCGTAAAATCGGATTACCGAATGTTCTGCTGTTGAGAATTCGGTAAAACTTGATAGATTTCTGTAAAAAATCTAAATGTGTAGAAACCGTCTGGAGCTGAGAAGATAAAGACTATCTCAGCGCTGCAGTTAAAGGGCGATACGGTCAAAATTTGGTCAATATCAACTTTACGTATTTCTTCCAATTTTGCATTTAAAAAACCTGAACACCCCTCATTTTGAAGGTGTGTGTGTGTGTAGAATGTTGCTCCTATTTTGATTTTGGAATTCACTCTTCAGTTGTCAAAATGCCGTCCAAGCAAGAAGAGCAGCGTATCAAAATTTTGCTCGCGCATCGCGAAAATCCGAGCTACTCGCACGCATAGTTGGCAAAATCGCTAAAAGTTGCCAAATCAACCGTTACAAATGTAATTAAAGTGTTTGGGGAACGTTTGTCGACAGCCAGGAAGTCTGGATCGGGGGGAAATCGAAAACCGGAAGCCGCTGAGACGACAAAGAGAGTTGCCGGTAGTTTCAAGCGAAACCCTAACCTATCTCTCCGAGATGCCGCAAATAAGCTATCGTCTACAACCGTGCATCGAGCCAAAAAACGAGCCGGACTATCGACTTACAAGAAGGTAGTGACTCCAAATCGCGATAATAAACAAAATACGACGGCCAAAGCGCGATCCCGGAGGCTGTACACGACGATGCTGACGAAGTTTGACTGCGTGGTAATGGACGACGAAACTTACGTCAAAGCCGACTACAAGCAGCTTCCGGGACAGGAGTTTTATACGGCAAAAGGAAGGGGAAAGGTAGCAGATATTTTCAAGCACACGAAACTGTCAAAGTTCGCAAAGAAATATCTGGTTTGGCAAGCCATCTGTACCTGTGGCTTGAAAAGCAGCATTTTCATAGCTTCCGGGACTGTCAACCAAGAAATTTACGTGAAAGAGTGTTTGAATAAACGTCTGCTGCCTTTCCTGAAGAAACACGGTTGTTCCGTACTGTTTTGGCCGGATTTGGCATCTTGCCATTACGGTAAAAAGGCCATGGAGTGGTACGCCGCCAACAAGAACCCTCCCAACACGCCAGAGCTCCGCCCAATTGAGAAATACTGGGCTATTGTCAAGCGGAACCTAAAGTAGACCAAAAAAACTGCTAAGGACGAGCAGCAGTTCAAGGCAAACTGGCTTTCTGCGGCGAAGAAGGTGGACAAGGTGGCTGTACAAAATCTGATGGCAGGGGTCAAGCGTAAGGCCCGGCAATTCGGATTTGGAAAAGCAGAAGCCTAACTGAATATTTTTCCTGAATTTTATACGAAATTTAATTTGATTTTTTAAATAAACGATTTCACCGATTTACACGCGTTTTCCCTTGACCAAATTTTGACCGTATCACCCTTTACTCACAAATTGAAAGAACAGGTTGGTCATTCCAAGAAGGAGCTGCCAAATATGACAATATTTGTTGTAAAGGTGCTCATCCTGCCGCACGAAAATGAAACGATGGAGCGAGGATTTTCAATAAATGAAAATTGTCTGATGAAATTGTGAACCAAACTGAAAAGAGTTGGGTAACTCAGCGAATTTGCTACGAACTCTCAACGACGTTGAAATCAAGAAATATTTTATACAAAATGCACGTATTGTACGTGTATCATTTTGTAGTCGAAAAACTCCAATGCTTTACTATTTTGCTTTGATATTCACGCTTCTAGCAACTTGAAAGATCAGTGACTTATATAGAGTATATAGAGCGATTTTTGTTCTCGTTTGCAAAATGAGATACCAAAGCCGCAGAAAAAAAAATTAATTTCAACAAGCGTTTAAAATTTCCCTTCGTTTAATTCCAAGCCAAAGGAGGTGTTAACAACGCAATTGGTTGTAGTCATTGATGCGTCATACAACAATGTTTGCAATCTTTCATATAACAGGCTTGATTCAGGAGTTGTCTGCCTTAAATTTACATAAAATATCTTAATATTTTCTGTCAAATCTAGCATTCCCTTTATGTGCATTAGAAACGCAGAAAATTCAATGTTTCTTTTTATCTGTGCACTGAGCGAAAATCCAAAAAAAAATCATTAAGTTTCAACCCTAAACCATTGATAGACAGGTGTCCACATTCTTCAATGAACAGTTCAAAGACCCACAGTTTAGAATACCATCAAATCATGCGATGGACAGCTCTGGCTCATATTAAGGGCAGTGCCCTGATGTAATTTACAAGTTGGTTTGTTGAAAATTAAAGTTCAAATCCAGAAAAAAGCATCGTAAAATTGATCCGATTAAGTTGAATCTTCCTGGAAGTGAAGAGAGCAGTCAAAAGCAAGCTTCGAGTACTCTATGACGTAAACCATCATATCAGAGCTGCCACTCTGAAACTGTATTTTTTTTTTCAGTTTTAACATAATTTTCAGAAAATTACTTCGTTCATAATTTAACATCTGCCCACTTGAAATATCAAATTACAGAGAGCATTCTACCTTCAAGGTTAAAGAGAATTCTGGGAAGGGTGTTTATCAAATCTCATTGCTCTATGGAGATTGAAACACGTGAGCGGCAAAACATCCTCTTATGGTCTAGTCTATACGTGAGAAACGCTATCATCGAAACATTTGTAAACACGAGATCGATTAGTGGTCGGCTCCGATGCCGCCACAGCTCAAGTAAAGTTCATCTCTTGTTCCTAATGCCCACCTCATAAATTTCGCGGCCGCCGGTGATAAGATAGGGGGCGAGGCTCGTTTCGTTGCTTCCTTCCGACGATGAGCCGATGAATTGTTAAATAATAATCGAAACACACTTCAATTGTATTGTAAAGTTGCCAAATAATACCGACATGATTCCAATAAAAAGAGGCATTCACGTCGCGCACGGTTGCTATACATTCATGGTGTACGTGGGACGTCAGGCGAACATCACGTTTCGTTTCAAATAAACGGTAAATCACACACTCCTTCAATGATGGCGAAAAAAGAATCTCTCTGATAGGCACTATCAGGCCGCCAATATTTTGACGTGAGTTTCCCCGGGTTTTTTTTGTGCCAAACCATTCAACGCGGATTTCTGATAACTGCTGAAAGGTTGCTGAAAAAAGAATATGACCACAATTGGAATTTGAACCCGGGGCATGAGGAGCATGCGGCAATCATGGCAGCGTTAGTCAATGATGAGGCTGGGTGTTTTACTACGGGCCAAAGAACCCGTACGATGAAGTCACAAAAATAGCACATTGAGGCCATTGGAAGGTAAAATTATTATTAGTCAATCATCGAATGTGCCACGTTGGGTTGAGTTTAGCACTCTTATGCCAGTTCCCATCGAAATTATCGTAGAATTTCGACTCGATGGCAACTCTAGATTCATGGAACTCTTTTCAGTTAAGGTAGGCAAATGCATTTTTAAATTGGTATCTATTATCTATTAGGTGAAGCGAACACAGGAATCACTCGTATGGTATGAGGCAGACGTCGACATATTGTTTTGACATCTATTGATTTTTTTCTGAAACTTGTGTAAAATGAAGATGGACTATTAAGCTAATAATTCTCATTCCAAATACTCACCACTTTCTCTTGACTCCATCCATTACGTTTTGAACATCAGCTTCTCTCATCTGTTTGGTGACTTTCATATCCAGACTTTATTCAATTCTAGCTAGTTTTTTATTATTTTGGGATTCTTACGAAGTGCTGTCTTCATGCAAGCCCAACATATCTCAATCGGGTCAAGTTCGGAGGATGCGCATGCCTTTTGGTACAAAATGCACATTATTGGCTTCGTACAATCTCAAACACGCCCATAGTATCAATTTCAATAGAATTCATGATCATTAGGCTCGAAATCGTGGATGTTTAGGCAACCTTCTCATCAGTATCGTTCTAGCGACACGTTCGGACGTGTTTTACGCTCGCGCTCTGAAAAGTGTTTCAGTTCTATTTCGTTCGTTCGCTCTCTCGGTGTGTACGTAGTGCACCGTATCCCCGCTGCTCCCTCCTAGAGGATGGAGACAGAGGAGACGCCGCCCGATGTGGCTGGCACGTTCGCAAGAAAAAGCAAGCGGAAGAAGCCCGACGTCGACGCCGACGTGAATCAGCAGCTGCTGAGTAGCAACGCCTTCAGCGCGCTTGCTAACGTATCCCAACCGACTGTTTCCACACCGGAAAGTAATCGGACAACCCAAGCAGGCCACGAAAATGGAGCCCTGCAAGGCTCGTTTGACGTATAAAATCACCAGGTTTGGCATAAGGATCCACTGCACCACCACCGACGACTACAACAACGTGCGCAAGTATCTCGATGATCTGAGATTCGAGTACTACACGCACGACAAGCCATCCGATCGGCCCTACCGCGTGGTTCTACGATGTCTTCCACTGGTGGCACCGGAAATCCTCATCAATCGTCTGAAGGAGGAGCACGACCTGGATGCCAAAGCGGTGCATATCATCCGACGGAAGGGTGAATTCGCAACCCAAGATGAGGCCTTCTATCTGGTTCACTTCGCCAAAGCATACACGAACCTTACCAAACTGCGCGAGGTCAGGCAGGTTGGACCAGATCCTGGTACGTTGGGAGGCGTACCGAAAACAAGCGCGTGGATGTTACGCAGTG
>JASCZW010007374.1:0-74090 GCA_034211315.2 Aedes japonicus
GTTGACATAATTCAATGGCTAGATAGTCATGGATGAGGAAATCTATGTAAAGGCCGATTTCAAACAGATACCGGGACAAAATTTCGCTTAGCTACGGCTCGGAGAGATGTTCCTTCCAAATTCAAGTTTGTGCTTGCAGAGAAATTTGCACGTTAATACATGTCAAGGCATCTGTATCTGCGGTAGGAATACTTAGGTTTTCATCAATGATAAGACATTTATTTGTTTTGATTTGCTGTGTATTTTGACAGAATGTTTGAGAGTGTGTTCATTCGAGTTCATTATAAGGGGTGCATTATTAAGCTTGGGACCGAGCTTGGGACCGATGTTCTAGTACTGACTGAGCCAAGAAAAAAATCGTTTTTGTATGGGACCTACTGGTCTTAGAGTTAGTCTATGGTAAAACAGTGCTACAGTGGTGTGAATCCAACGAGATTTAGTTTATACCGAAAGAACTCAACCCATCAAACTGTCCCCAGCTCAGACCGAGATTCTGGGCTATTATGAACAGGAAGCTGAAGGTGAATGGCAATGTAATGAATTGAGAACCTAGTGGAATAAGATTGCCAAAACGTTGGATGAGAATAATGTGCGTCGGTTGATGAAACGTATTCTGGGAAATATCCGCAAATTTCTTCGAAATCGAGATGATTTTTTTAATGTATTTTCCCTCTAAAGTTCACATATGGTCGAACATTTTAGTTAAAACAGAATACTATTTTGTTAATGTATATCCGAAATATGCGCAATAGTCAATGTTCCAATTAGAACTGGGCCACACCTAAGGAGGTCTAATGTCTCCACAAACGAATTCTTCCCCTTATCCTGTCACATGATAGCCCGGTGACATTTTGGCCAGATCATACAAGTTTTCACTGCAATCGGGAGGAACAACAATGGTACAATGACAACGGATTCCAGTTTGATCCAAAAACCCTTAATTATCCCCAGTTCACGTTCATTGAAAACTACTGGGCACTTATGGAGAGAGAACTGAAGGTAAAAGGTACGATCATCAAAATGGCAGGTCAGGTGAAAAATTGATGGGATAAAATCACTACAACCGTTTTGAGTTGCTTGATGGATACGATCCATCAAGAGCATAAAGTTAAAGATTTTTTTCGAAATCGTGACGAAGCTCACACTTTAGGGAAAACCCATTTTCAAATCTGTTAATTTAAATGCAAAATAGACCCACAACTAAGTGGGCCATGTCCTAAGGAGTGTATCGAAAATAAGCTATCTGTTGCATATGCAACTGATCGACGAACCCCCTGAAGACATACGATTATGTTTTTGTTTTTGTTTACCGCATTGACATTGTGCTTTGTGACGTCCGTGTTGTCAATGTTTACTATCACGTTTAACAAGTGAAAGCAAGCGTGATGGCACGGGCGCTTTGGAAGGATAAAATGTTATCCAAGGAGTGAAAACACCGAAATTGTAAGTGTACTATTAATTACAAAGAACCATTTAATAAACCAAAGATTTTAGCTTTGTAGCATGTGGCAAATACTGCAACTGAGCGTTTCATTTGCCCTGCTGAAAGATCGGTGCCGGTGTCTCTCGCCATTGTTTTCAACACTATCCACAAGCTTTCTTTCAAATTATGTTGAAAACCGATATTTTATTCATACAAAAAATTGATCCTTTATTGTACGAGGTTAAACTTGAACATAATGAAGACCGGATGAAATTTAAGTTATTCCTTCACAAATTTTCGAACTTTGGATCGAATGCTCTTCATCAAGTTCCGGACAAGTGTTGCATCGCATTTTTTGGACGCTTGAGCCCAAATTATTTTGAACTCCTGCATGTTCCCAGCTCCCTTACCAATCTTCTTGAAGACCCTTTTCACGATTGCCCAGTAACGTTCGATGGGTCGAAGCTGAGGGCAATTTGGTGGATTGATATTTTTCTCAACGAAATCTATACCCTTTTCCGCAAGCCAATTGAGAGTGGTTTTGGCATAGTGAGCCGACGCTAAATCCGGCCAAAACAGGGGAGGTGTACTATGCTTCTTATATAAAGGCAACAATCTCTTCTGGAGACACTTAGATCGATAGATTTCCGCATTTATAGTTCCGGTAGTGTAAAAAATGGTTGACTTCAAACCACAGGAACATATTGCTTGCCATACCAGTACCTTTCGACCGAATTTCTCCACTTGAATTGACCTGTCCGCATTGCTCACATCCTCCCCAACGACGGCAGTAAAGTATTGTGGACCTGGAAGGGTTTTTGAGTCCTCCTTTACATAGGTCTCGTCGTCCATTAAAACGCATGCATCCGGACGCTGCAAAAGACGCGAATACAATTTCCGGGCCCTTGTTGCTGCTCGCTTCTTCTGTTCTGCACTTTGTTTCGAGATTTTCTGTTTCTTGTAGGTCTTCAGGTGGTTTTGCCTCTTGATACGCTGGATCATTCCGACACTCGTTCCTGCTTTTTTGGCCAAATCACGTATTGACATTTGTTCTTCATGATTAGAGATACCACTTTCTGCTCCAGTTTCGGGTTGGAAGAACCGGGTTTTCTGCCTCTTCCTGGTAGCTCATCCAAAGAATAGTGTTCCCCAAACTTATTAATGATGGTTTTAACACTTGCATGATGAATTCCAAACCGCTTAGCCAATTTTCACATAGTAATACCCTTCTCACTTAGCCATGTGTCCAGAACATTAATTTTCACTTCCTTTTCAATATGCGACATTTTTAAAACGCAGAATTTGAACCGCACAAACAAGTAAACAAAAGAAAGCTGACAGTCAAACGCACAGCATGCAGTGTTCAGAGCATAAAAAACCATCACAAATACATGCGTAAAACGCAAATGTATGTGGTTAGCTTATATTCGATACACTCCTTAGAACTTGGTATAATTAATACCATAAATGATGAATTTTGGGTCCTCCCTTAGCTCAGTCGGTAAAGGCTCGGCTACAAAGCAACATCATGCTGGAAATGGCTGGGTTTGGCTACCGGTTTAGTCTAGAAATTTTTCGTAGGGACTCCCTGGGCATAAGGTGTAATTGTACTCGTCACACAATCATACTAATGCAAAATGGTACCTGGCATCGAACGCTCTCAATTAATAACTGTGGAAGTGTATTCAGAACACTAAGTTGAGAGCAAGCTATAAGCTAATTGTGAAAGCAATAAGCTTGAAATTCTAAGAAAGACATGATGAATTTGGAGGTTGCAATGACTACAGACGAAAATTTGTAATTAAAGTACATTTAAAAAAAATGCAGTCCCATTTATATCCTTTGAAATACTTTTAAGTACACTCAGTTCAGTAAGTTCACGTTTAATACTATCATTACAACTTCAAAATTCATTTAATACAGTACGAATTACATAAATATTGTGGTAATTTCGATCCAAATCTGAAAAGCTGAAGTGTTCGGTAAAACTTTGATGTTAGTTTTAAAAGACGTTTGGCTTAGTTTAAATCTTCAAATAGTTTTATCGCTGCTGGATAATAGTTTGGAAGTATCTCAAAACAAACACTTAATGCCAATATTTCACCGAAAAGCTGTTCGGAGTTGCCTGAAGATGACAAAGCTGCGACTCATCATTGGGCGCCATATGGTGGCACAACAGTGTGCGGCTCGACTAAGTAATAAGGGTCAGTCAGTCAGTTAGTGTGACATAGCCACCGACAAACCGACGTGAAACTCAAACTTCACTATTGATCAAGGATCCATAACGACCGATTCATATGTGCAGCGATCCCAGCTGTCAATACATATAGAATTATTTTATCTAGTTCAAAGTAATGGGTCCAGAATTACTCCGACATGAACCTTCTTATCGAGTTCGCAAGCGTGTTCGTGGCTTCAATAAACGATCTCAAAGAACTCGAAGATAGATGTCAGTAATGTGATTTGAATAGCAATATTAAGACATTTTCTTTTGTCATTCATGTCGGTTTGTCTTTGGCAAGCTTTTGAACGACAACTAAATTGTCTATTTCATATCATAGAAACTAAACCCAAAATTGATTCAATAAGTAAACGATAAATGTATAGCACTTTTGCTATCATCGTAGCCCAGCCTTACCTGTTTACCATATCGGGCGTGAACAATTTGTGCCGACTTTTATCGTTTCGTAACTGTTCAAATCTGCCATTGGGATCATACAATTTGTGCAAACTATGTGATTACTTATCATGTCCAAGTTTTCATACCATTATTCCTCTGTCGGTTGGTCATAACCATGGCAATGCATTTGCAAACACCACATTTCCTAGAAACTGGCGTGCTCGTTGTTGGTTTTCATAAGGCTGACTTTTATCGATCAATATCCGCCTGCCTTGGTCGTGTGGATACAAAGCAAAAGTATGGAGAGAGAAAAAAGTGGAAATTCTGCATAATGCACATTTTTATTTATTCTTTAAACCGTTCCACATAGGGGGTGGGTTGATGTCTTGAAAAGTTGTCTATCTACTTTTGCTTCCTTCTATCTTCATTCAATCGTTATGAATTTATTTTGTCTATTCGTTTGATTACGCGTGTCTGGCATTGAACATAGATCTGTGTGGAACATTGCATGCACTCAAATGAAATGCAATCCGCTTATTGCCTTTTCCGCTGATTTGTAGTAAGGCATCGAGGCATTTTTTGGAGAAGCAGCATAACCTATATTTTGGGTCGGCTGCTTATATTCTTTTCCAGCTGTGTAACAGTACAACCACAACAAAATTGTAAGTTCTCAACTGTTTGTTGAGACATGCGTTATTATTATTGTGAGTTTGTAATTTACATTCACAAATACATTGCATAATGATCTTCTTATTCTTCTACTACTAGGCTTATTACGCTTCAGACAGGAGCCATTTTATGGCTCTTTATCTCCATGTTTTAAATGCAGTTTATATGTTATTCATTGTAGCTGCGCTGCTATCAAGAATTTCTTTATTCTACGGAAAACACAAAGATACTAAATGCATAGCAAATCTAAAAACTTTGAAACTCTAAACATCGTCCCGACTCGACCGAAATTCCAACCCACCACTTCTGGCTTGGTAATACCAATAGCAAGTTTTTAACGAGTACGCTATTTTAGGCCCCCATACAATGTAGAAACTGTAAGTTCAACTTTATTTGCTCTTCAGTCTATTCTTCCATTGACACGTCTTCGGCTCAAGCCATCTTCAACATCGATAGGCAACATTAAATCAATCAATGATTTCGATGTGAAATGTATAATTAAACGCTTGGTACGTTAACTTAGAGCTAAAAATTCGAAAAAAAAATCCTATATGGATGAAATTCTACAAATATTCAATTGAATTTCCAATCTACTCAAAAACAAATAAAGCATTACGTCTTTTACCTGCAGCCGACTGCCGAATTGATTGGATTTGAATTTCATTATCGTTTGAATTAGGATTATGAATTATTGATAAATTTTCTGATGTATCTTAACAATTTTGCATTTATTATCAGATTTAACAATACGTTTGGGAAGGTTAATAAATTTAGAATTCAGTTTTGATAGTCGCATTTTATTTTCAGTCTAAAGTAGTTCGGCAATGTCGTTTTTCCGTTTACCTAGATTAATTTGTTTCAAATTTGTCAATTCATTTTATTTAAATATAAACAGACTTTATTGATGTCCAAACGAAAAAAAATTAGAACTATTTGTGGTTCGTATATTTACGGTAGACTTAAAAGTAATGTTTCAGATATATTTGATGTAGTTTCGTTACATCTAGAATTTTCAATAATACGTTTTGCTAGTTTTTCGTGAATTTTGAATGATACGATATTATGGATGGCACATAAGAGACAATAAAATAACAACACACCCGTTTATAAAGTGCTGTGGTTTGTGAAAAATATAATTCAAAATCATCACACACCTCCAACACTACTCACTCACCATACGAAGATATTATATACACAAGCTCCTGACTGACACATGATTGATTGAGGCATAGCACNCATTGGCGTAGCTACTGGGGTGCCTAGGGCCAGGCCCCCCAGGATTCTGTAGGCCCCCCAGGATTTTTTCCTAATATATTTCTAATTTGAAATGAAACACTATTCATAATTTCTAACGAATTGTAGGTTTTTCTTGTTTTTGTACTTTGCTTTCTCCAGAAATTCTTTGAACGAGTAACTATTTCTAAAGTAGTAAAGTGGACATACCCTCTTCCCCACACTTTTCTTATATCCCACTGTACCTTATAGGATGAAAATTCGGTACATATATCAAGAAAACCATAGTTAACGACCATTAGATCCATGAGAATTCCGATATATCAACATTACATCCATTCGCTAGAACCAAAGATGTGAAGAGAAAGTATCGATAGGTCCTAAAGCGCTTGGCAGGTTATGTAATTGAATAGAATTAGTTTGAAATTGAGCATAGGGCTTTTGTTAAGCAGTATTTCGAAACAAACGTGCTTGATCGTGCTCAAATACCGTCAAAGGCACATTATGGTTCTTGCGATGTGAAATCTATGTTTTTACACTCTCTAAAGACCACATGTGATGAAAGCCAAATTCCAATTAGAGGTTTTTGAAAACACAACTTCTCATTTTTACCAGTAGTGGTTTTTCTCGTCGTTGTTTACTTAACAACCTCGCAGAGAAACCCGGTAAGATGTTGTATGCTGATCCTCTTAACAGCATGTTTTGGCGGAAACCCAATCATTGAATATATACACTATTAATTTTTTTTTAAATGCGTTTGCTTCGAAATACTGCTTAAAAAAAGCCCAACGCCTGTGCCCTAAACAATTCTAAATTCTAATAATTCAATTCTATTAATATTAAAACCTCTAGACTCATAACTAAAATAATAGCGACAGTTAAATGTAGAGCCTGTTATGTTGAAACATAAGATTTGAAACACTCTTGAGAAAGAACATTATGTGAAAAGTAAACAAACTGGACGATGGACGCCCATAGGTGAAAGAAAATATAAAATAGTGGATCGTTCAAACGGAAATTCAATAAAAACCTATCCAATATATTGAGTACTCCTTCATCTCAGCCACCAACGACCAATATTTTTTCTACCATCGCTAGATTCCATTGGATTTGCAGCCTACTGAGACTTATCATGCGTTATGCGTCCTATTTTTTGTAACGAATCAAATTAAATGGTCAATGTGTCGGCAGTTGAAAACCGAAAAACATAACTCTTGATAAATCTAACGTCTCAGGTAGTGCGTTATCGCAATGCGTCATCGTATTTCCACCACCGTTAAATCTAAAGTCGAAAGTAGTGCGCTGGAATTGCTCAGTGATCTACTTTGCGCACTTCTTCCGACGTTAGGTTAAGCATATAGATCAAGAGGAAAAATCATGTTTCGCTCAACAGATGTTTCCGCCATAGAGGCAATATTACTATCTATTATTATTCCCAAAACCATTGTTAGCATATTCAAGTTAATTTTTTTTTATCAACTTCCGCTGGTGAATAAAAACAATAAATTATAAGCTGTAATTATGACTAAGAAAAATAATTATGCATAGACACTTTTGATTTGCACGTTCACATTTTCTTTGTTTATGATGTGCCTTTTTCACACTGGTCTTATGGCTATATTATGAAAGAATTGTTTACCTTTAGCAATTCAAACAAGTTGTATTCAAGCGTAACTTATCTTTTTCAAGAACAAAAAAAAATAAATATGAACTTATCGCGCTCCTCAAAAAAGCTGTAAGTCTTGTGCAAGCAATATAAGTTTTATTTGCGTTTTATGATAGTTTTCGATAAAACCATTGAAAAAATGGCAAGCGTGGCTATTCTGGATTCCCTCGGAATGGTAGCCATTTTCATAAGTATGCAACAAAACTCTCATTTTTCCAACGGTACGAACAAACAATGCTGTTTAAAATACATTTTGAAACATAAAATGGATTGTAGACACAATTTATTCAAGATCTAACAATTTATCAGCCTTTTCACCTAATAGTTGAATTTTCTACTATTTCTTTTATTTTTTAAATACGTCAGTGTTCTAGCAATAATTCAGAGGCGCATTAAATTTTCGAACTTTTATGTTATGAAACACCAATAAACTGAATGTCACATGAAAAATTCATCAAACGCAGTCAAAAAACAGATGCATTTATGGTCACCTTGACAATTAATTTACATACGTATTCACTTTGGAAGAGAAATATAGTAGCTTCTACTCAACTATAAACAAAAAAAGTCCCCATTCAGCAGAACGAATCGAAAAATGGAATCTTCGAAGCATATTTGTGACAGACTGGAAGTATTCTTAAAGAGGAAAATTGTAAAACTATCAAAGCTTGTGGTAGTTTTATCATAGTTTTAAGTATGTCTTGAATGTCCTTACAAGTATGCACCGATAAAACTATCAAGTTTTAAGCGAACCTTGGGAAATAGTCTTGAGAACCTCCTGTAGTATGGGCCTTTTGGAACTTAAGAGGGTTTTATGGCTGTTTTATCGATGTTATGTAGAATATCTAGTGTTATGTGTGGTTTTATCAAATGAGTCTTGAAAATTTCTTCAAGTGTTCCTTAAAATTGAATTTGTTACTTGGGTTAGAAGTAAGGTAAACATGAAATCAGGAAAATTTATGAAATCATAACATTTATTGAGGTTGACTTCAGTACCAGTAGTAGTCGATAAAGATTGCATAATTTGTCTGTATGTCCGATTTTATCAAAATTCACTTCGCATTTATTATAACTGTTGTCTAACATTTATACTTAAGATTTCTTTAAAGGATTTGATTTTCAATCAAAAGGTTCTATTTTTGGCTGAAATAGTTCCTAGTTAACAGTGGTGGCCAATAT
Organism: Aedes japonicus; assembly: GCA_034211315.2. Lineage (NCBI taxonomy): Eukaryota > Metazoa > Arthropoda > Insecta > Diptera > Culicidae > Aedes > Aedes japonicus. Next base: position 8,791 of record JASCZW010007374.1, read on the forward strand.
AATCAATACATCTACAGTTTTTCATACAAAACAGTCATATTTGACACTCTCTATGTCTAGAAAATAGAAGTAACCTGAATTTCAAACTGTGTTGAATTTATAAACTGTGCTTCAAAGTCTTTAGAATTACCACCATATTTGAAAACTTTATTTATTCACCAATATTTGAAAATTTTATAACCATTTATTTTCTTTTTCAAAATAGTTTATTTCAAAAGAATGAAAAATTTTGCCAAAGAACTCATTCTTGTTCAACTTTTCAATTTAAAATTATTTAAAAAATAATTTTTGGCCAAACCTTCTAACAAGGCAAATCTGATGCCATTATGTAGACTGTACTTGAAAATTTAAAAATTCAAAAGGGTGCATTTCTTATTTTCCCTATACTGTAGTTGTTAATCTCTTTTGCTATACCTTCACAAAATTTCGAAAAATTTCCATGGAATTTCGATGCCCTAGAATACTATCAATGTCAAACAAAATCTTAAGTTGAACCTCAAATTCCCCATGGATATTTCTATCGTACTGCCGTGAAGTTCTCAATAGACTTTGATGAAATAAACCTCGGAAATCTCCTTCAACATTTTTTAACTCTCCTTAGAAATTTAGCTCGATATAACTTATAAATTTTCATTGTATTGTTCATAGTATTCCACTTTAAAACAAACTTGGTTGATGATTTGCTCACAGATCTTTCAAAAAGTTATTCAATAAGAAATTTAAATTGAATTCCATTGAATGGCTTTAAAATATCCACATTGTAGAAACCGAAAAACAATCTCTGAATTTTAAAATTACTGTTTTTTTTTAATTCCTTTATTATCAAGATTTTTAGCCCTGGGCTGGTTCATCTCCCGTCGTAGTCGCTCAAATAGCTTTTGGGTATGTTTCGTAACTTTGTCCGGGGTGAGATTTGAACTCGTGACTTTGGCGTGAGAGGTGTGGATGTTACCCACTGTTTTTTTAACTACTGTTACTGTTACCTGTTTTTTTATTCAGTGATATTTTGACTGCAGATAAATTCAGTTAGTATAATTCGAGAAGTTATACTGCTATGTTTAGAAAGATTGCATTTTCATTTTATTTAACAATTGATTTACAGAGCTCCGTACAATATTGACAAACGAACAAAATGAAATATGAAAAAAATAAGAGATAGGTAGGTATATCCTAATACTTCAGATATTTGTTTTTTTTTTTTCAAGAAAACATAATCGTGGAACAGGTTCCAGGTTTTTTCCATTTTCTTAGATCATTTCAATAGTTATTTTGTAAAAATATATTGGAACCCCTGACCACGGGTATTAAGGACAACATCATACCCTAGATATTTTCAGAGTTTTTTGTAAGGAGCAACTTTAAGCTAATAGACTGATTCCACGCCAAATCGGTCGGTCACCAAACTCAACTATCTTCGATTTTGATGAAACTTGGTACACGTCTTCGGTATGTTGAAAAAAAATATCCACTGGTGTTAAGATTATTTGGATTCAAGAGTAACTTTTGAGATGGGTGTATGTTTTTTTTCCAACATTTTACTTGAAAAATCGTAGTTCAAAAACCATTACATTTAGAGAAAAACTTTATATGGGGGAGTTGTAGAAAACTAAAAAGGCTTTGTAAAAAAAATGTACACTGAAAAAAAAAATTTTTTTTCATAAAGAAAAATCGAAAATAAATACTAAAAATCAAATATAAAAAAAACATATTTTTAATATTTTTCAAATTTGTTTTGTGGAAATTTGAGAAAAAAAGACACGTTTTGAAAAAAACTCTAGGATGGACGCTCTTATAATAAAAAAGTTTTCCGAAGAGCAAACTTTGGTGCATATTTCAAATTTTGGTTATTCATTATTATAAATGAAAATTAATTATACAACATGATTTTGGAGATCATTAAAAACAATAATGATCATAATGATAAATCACCTGAACGCAACCGTTTTCGAGATTTTTCGGATTTTATTTCAATAGAATGAAAAAACCTCAGAAAATTCGCTCTTTTCTTAAGTTAATCGAGATTTCCACCAGAAATGATAAATTTTCCAAGATCTTCATATTATAACGTTCACATTACTCTAATGTCCTCTTTTCTTTTGATATCAGGATGATAAGAAGACTCATTTGAAAAGAACAAGATAAATAGCACTATTGTTTTAATATTGCAATCAATATATTTATAATTGTTTTATGGCTGTATCGGTCGGGCCGCTCAGAGAATGAAGGGAGCGAATTTGCTAAAGCGATGAAAGTAACAGCGAGATAGATGTCGCAGGGGCGACAAGTGTGAAATGGACAGATGATGAAATTATGCGGAGGGTCATATAGAAGAAGCATATTAATCGAACTGCTGACTATTTTGCCAAGCTCCAACGATGTTAGAGGTCGGGTGTAGTGTGTGAAAACTACACTCCGAACAGTTCGGTGATGTAGCGATGAAAGTAACACATATTGTTTAAGGTAGGTAGACAAATAGCAGCTATAACGTATGTCAGGTATATCTTCTCATAAAAAACAGCTAATGTACGCTGCCTGTAAACTACCAGAGATGTTTTATACCTGCATTTCCAAAGGTACCACAGCCAATATATATGCTCATACATAGTCGCATTCATCAGTAAAATCTATCTGAGTGAACTGAAAATGGAGTTTAACATGAAGAAGTGTTGTATGCCGTTTCCCACTAAACGGCGTAAACACATTTGGACACTTCTTTGATGATTTGTGATAATTGTCGTTTGCATTTAAATAGAACGGAACAATCCCATGCTGCAATTTCGGAGCCTAGTGAGAAACCATCAATTACTAACATTATGGATCCACAACCATCTACATCACGGCAAGTAGACTTGTATGGTCTCGAGGAAACGCCATCGGCAATATCATTAATGTCAGTGCCACCTGATAGCAGTGTGCAAGATTATTCAAGGCCATAATATTGAGCTATTTAACAAGGGCGTAGCTGGAATCAACGTTTCGCCAATATCGGCTAAAAAGTTCCTGAACGTAAATTATGCCCGCAAAAAGTTCAAAGATGTTTCAAACGGCATTCGGACACACATATTTGGGGATCAAGCGGAGGAGGATGACCTGGAACAATTGAAAGTGAAAGCAGCCGAATATGACGAAATAATCGCGCAGCTAAAGGACCGGTATGCTGATCCAGAAACTTCGAGGGACGATCAAGTAAGGATACTTTCGGTTTTACCACAATCTTGGACAAATCAAAGAGTAATGGCAGAATTTGGAATTTGTTGTTTTAATATCACGAGTAATTTATGAAAAGGGCGTATTTTTTTATTATTTTGAAATTTTATTGAAAGAAAATCAAAAATATCTTGAAAACGGTTGCGTTTACGTGGTTTATCATTATTATCATTATTGTTTATAATGATCTCCAAAACCATATTGTAACATCAAAATTTATTTATAAGAATGACTAACCAAAATTTGAAATATACACCAAAGTTCGCTATTTGAAAAACTTTTTTATTATAAGAGCGTCCATCCTAGTCCATTAAAAAAATATTAAAAATACGTTTTTTAGATATTTTATTTTTAGTAATTATTTTTGATTTTTCTTGATGAAAAAAAAATTTTGTTTTCTGTGTATATTTTTTTAAGAAAGGCTTTTTAGTTCCCTACAATTCCCTTATATAAAGTTTTTCTCTAAATGTAATGGTTTTTGAACTACGATTTTTCAAGTAAAATGTTGGAAAAAACACATACGCCCATCTCAAAAGTTACTCTTGAACCCAAATTATCTTAACACCAGTGGAATTTTTTTTTTCAACGTACCGAACTCATGTGCCAAGTTTCATCCAAATCAATGATGATCGGGTATGATTTTTGGGATTTCCGGCACATTCTGGATGGAATCCCTCAATAGCTGCATATCAAAACGCTCAATTTGAAAATATCACTTGTCACACATAAACCAAAGGACCGATATTATATTCACAACATATTTACTTCTCCACTGTTCTTTCAGAACACCAAGAATTTAGATTCCAATCATCTAACGTTGATAATTCCGGAACAATTGAAAGCAACGCTAGTGTTCTTCCTCAACTAGCAACTCCATCAGCTTCATCGGAAAACGGTCGTTCTCATCTACGTTGGAATACAGTCGTAGCAATGATAAAGTGTCTCTTGCACTAAACAAAATGAAAAATTTATTTGCACCATTTTCAATAATTGGAGAAAACTAGGCGAGAAAATAAAAGCTCATGCCGATACTACATTGCATAAGGAATGCTTCGAAAAATATTTACTTCACAAGCAATCGTTGTCATCTAGAAATGTACACGAAAAACGTTTAAAGGTAATTGAAGAGCAATAGCAACATTATAGAGAAAACGTTAAGAAGCTGAAGGAAGTTGTAAAGGATGAGTATCTACCGACAAAATTTTGAAGATTTTAAACGCGTTATCCAAATCAATCTATATTTTAATATAAATTTAAAATGTTCATTGACTCAATGTTGTTCTTTGAAATTTGAATATATTCAGTTCAAACTTGACTCTATATAGAGTCAGGTCTGTTCTGTGCCTCGGTTAGTGGAGATGCCTTAAGAGAATCGAGTAAGGTGACTACAGTAACCTCGTGTGAGTCCATTCTCAATTTGATCCACACGGAATAATACGAGGCTTATATTCACCACACTCGATTCTTTTAAGACATCTCGACTCATCGAGGCGCAGAATAGACCTAATTATTCGATTAAACTTGTTTTGATTTATCAATTAAAATAACCTGTCCCCAACAATTACGCTACTTTCTTCGCTCTTCTCAATATTTCTATAATCGAAAAAAATCTTCGGGTAGGCCCCCTCCAGGCCCCCTCCAGACTAATTGTCTAGTTCCGCCAATGCATAGCACCGGGTACAACCCACTCTTCAATCCGATATTCTATAGTGTGACGTTTGACGCCTTTTTGAGTACCCTCATTCCACAAAGCTACTCTGACTAACAATCCCGAGAAGGGTGATGCATAAGTATGCTGATAGAATATATAAATAGGCAGAATGTCTTCAGAACTGCAATCTCATCGGTAACCTTTGATTCTTGCAACCGGTGGCTAAGAATTCTTACGATCTGAATAATGTGTGTCATATAATTATTCTTTTTGTAGCAATTGTAGACATTATTAGTTAAAAAAAGTGCATTGTTTTTCTCAAGGTGTATTATTAAGGTTGTGAACTACATTGACCTATTCGGCAGTTGTTGGACCATCGTGCCGAAAAAGTAATCTTCACGTTATCCATTTAACTTAGCATTTGGTACGATACTTCAGTTTAAGAACTACACACTTTGTTTTTTCGCCGAGAATTCAACAGCCGATCATTTCGGCATTTCAATTTACTGAGATTCAGTGAATAAATTACCGACAATCAGCTAACAAATTAAAATTTTCCGGATACTCCAACAAACGAACATTGAACAGGGATATCGGCAAAAGTAACTGCCGCATTGATCGGCTGTTGGACATTTTGCCGAGGTAAATTGAGTTTGTACAATATGATATGTGTGAAAATCATTAATGTGTATCTCCTTTGTTTTGAAAAACTATAGATGCCCTCTCACCGAACCCCATTTTTTCTTTTTTTTAAAAGGCCAAAGACCACCAGACGTTTCAATGTGTTTTCAAACAAATGAAATCAGCGGGCCAACTTTGCCAATGTGAAATGGCGTTGAACTTTTATCAAAATCTCAAAGATTATCTTTTATCTAAATCTATATATACCTATAGAGAGGTAAATAAATTATATCAATAAAATTTCATTTTTTGTTTCCCTATGATACAACGTGTCAAAGCGCTGCTCGTATTTATTGGCCAAAAATAGAATCTGAAACTTTATGCCTTTTTTATGGAAAAATCTATATCGGGGTCCCCGCTATCGGATCGTAGAAGTCTTCTGTGTATTAGGCAAACAGGGCAGGTTTATTCAGTTGGTTTTACCGTATTAAGGTGAAGATTGCTAGAAAACAAGGAATGACGAATATCACGACTGATTCATATAGCCATTGAAGAGAATTTATTAAAGCACACATTTTATTTTATTTTTATAAACTACAGAGATTTCACATACCGAAGTTTTTGCTGCACTATAGCATATAAGTTATTAATGTTTAGTTTGCGTTATCCTAGTAGCTGCTTTTATTCGTGCCTTCAACAATTCGAAGTGGCGAAATGGTAATAACCAACTGGGCGGTGACTTTGTAGCGTTACAGTCCTTAATTTATTTAAAGTCAATACCAACAGACTTGTAAAGTCCCAATGGTATAGTTGATACCATGATAATTGTCAAGTATTGTTGAGACTCTATTGAACCCCCACTAAATTTTTCCATGTTTGAAATTTTTTCGGTGAAATTGCATTTTAAAAAATTCCCTGATTGCACAGGAATTGGTCAGGATGGCAAATCGATTCGGCCCTGTAAAATAAAGAAAGCCTTAGCTGTGTTCCGATGAATCCACAGTGGCTTCAGATCGAACAGCTGACTTTCCACAGCAACCTTACATAGGAAACGTAGAAACCTGCTTTGAACTAATTCGATTCCATCAATGCCATTGATTGTGGTTGGGTTCCAGGTGGTGAAGAAATATTTTAAAATTAACCGCATCACTGAGTTAAGTCCGCTTCAAAGACTACAAGCAATTAATATCGAAGAAGTCTTTGCTCATTCGGAATATAAATAAATCTCATGTAACATTACCACAACCATTCAGCTTTATTAAGTTTTATTAAAGTTTTATGAAAGCCACAAGAAATAAATTTGATTTTATTGTGGTACCAAGAGGTGCCAAAAAGTTTCATATTTTAGTCAGGTTTATGAGAACCTACACAGATTCTTTACGACGATTTTGAAATCTTGACTTCTAAAATTCCTTTTACTCCTATCAAAAGTTTTATTTTGACTTTATGAGCTCATAAAACTCTGTATTGAAATGCCGTTTTAGGACTCATTCATAATATTTTATAATGAACAGTTTAAAAAGCCGTTTAAAACCATTTTGCATCCTGTAAATGCATTATACGGCAAATTTACATTGAGGGAAGTCACAAATTGACCAAATAGTTTTATTATAGCCATTGCGAAGATAAATTGACTTTTTGAAAAAAATGTGGTTTCTTCCATTATATAAGAATTATAAGAAATTATTGATACTTGAAATAAATACATCAAATTTTAAATGCAATGCAAATGAACTGTACATCGGAGATCAACTTCAACATTCTTTTATATAACCTTATTGAATTCCATCACTTTTCAGGAAATTCATGCTTAATTTATCGAATATATTGGTTTAAATTTGGTTTTGTTGTTGTACACTGTTGCATAATTTCCGAGGCGCATTAATTTTCGGCTCTTATCGTGCCAATATTCACCATAAAATTAAATGCGCATATGATTTGGAGCATGATAGGCTATAAAAAAAACTCAATTTGTTTTGGATATTTTGCTATCAAACAAAATTTCCCGCAACACTAGAATTGTTTTCTGAGAAATTATTTGCTGCTAAATGGATCAGAAGAGCAAATAATCGACCAAAGCAGAGAATGAGCATGAGTATGATTGACCGCCCGAGGTTGCTACTCCGTTGTTGCCAGATCAGCTGTTATTACACAAAGAACCAACAGATGATGCTTGGGACTAACATACATCTTCAATGTGTAAAAACTGGTGATCCCAAACTAAGGCAATACCGGCGCCGGCCCCATCCGAATGCAGGTCAAATAAGGAAAGGGTAGGAATATGTTGACGTGATACTCGCTTTATTGGAAGCCGCAGAAGTCACTGGGATTTTGGATAACAGGCAGGGTTCGTTTTGGTTAACGATAAGCTGTCAAGTTAAATATTTGAAAATAATGAGTGATTTCCGATTTAAACCGACTTAAACCAACAGTAAGGATGCTATTGGGGCCACTCACAAAGTGTGATATTGGTTTTTCATTGGGAAAACAAAGCGATTTTAAATAATGCTGAAAAGCCGATTTTGACCGGTTTAAACCAACAGTAAGGATGCCATTGGGTCCACTCACAAAATGTGAAAGTGGTTTTTCATTGGAAAACTAGGAGATGTTTTACAATGCTCGAAAGCCGATTTGGACCGATTAAACCAACAGTAAGGATTCTATTGGGGCCACTCACAGAGTGTGATAGTGGTATTTCATTAGGAAAACAAGGCAATTCATTTCAACGCCTCAGAGCCAACTTGGACCAATCTACACTAACAGTACGGATGTCGCTGGAGTCACTTACAAAATGGGACAGTGGTTTATTTGTTCCAAGATAGGGTGGCCCGACGAGCATGGCGAACGAATAATTTTAATCACAATTAAATATGTACCTCTCCATCGACCCATCTTACCCGGCGAACCACGACTTCTCATGCTCACTCGATTACTCGCGCGACGCAATAGGCAACCAAAACAGTAGAAATAGACGTCCGATAAAAAAAATATTACGGAACAACGCATCAACACAACCGATTCAACCGATTCAACCGATTTAACTGATGGTCTGCGCAAACCTATTGAAAAAGGACATATACATAGACACAATGGGTAACAATTACCTGTTATGCTCCACGTCCTTGAGCGCACTTACTACCTCACGAATCGCCTCTACCCAACTCCACAGGCGTTCGTCAAGGCTCTGGTACACCAATTCATCTCCATAGCCCAACCAAAGCACCACTACTTAAAAAAAATTGATAAATAGAGAGATATTAGATATTGTCTTCAAAATTTGGTAGAAATAAATTTTTTGTGTGTGTATGTGTGTATATACAATCCAACGCCCACCGTCCGGCAGTGATTCTATGGAAGAAAAATGTTTTCAGTTAAACGAACTGTTGTCGACTCGACAAACATTTTAAGCCCGGGAATTGGAAGGTGAAAGCTCTGTTTTGTTCCAGTGACCCATTTCAGAATGCCTGGCTACTCACGTCTATTCCGAGGACACTCCCACTTACAACAAGCCTCACACAAACACAGTACAAACATCAAATGGATATAGGCACTGTGCATACACTTCCATCATCAAATCTTATTGTTTTTAGAATGGCACGTATTTAGCAGTATCGTTCAAATTCAGAAAGATCTCACCGGATAATGTTGCTGATGTTCAGTCTTCATTTTGACGGCTTCCATGTGATGCTAAAGTATGCACATATGTCTCTACAGAAGTAGCAATCCGCTATTTGGCAAATATTTCCACATCATCCTTTTCGAATGGAATAGCCCGAACACAATTAGTACTTCGCGCACAATGAAAATCACAGGTAAAAAAACACTTCCGAGAAAAAAATAAAAATGTGATTTTTCAACACAATGATTATCCAACGAAAAAAAAAAAAACTTCACAGCTCTGCATCTGAACACCACATGGTGAGTGCATCTGAATCCATGTCCCAGTCGCCCACGCGCGCATGCGCGTTAGCTTAGTTTTCTGCTTCTGACTAGCAAATGGCCGTTTTCTACATTGCACTGGTTTTCATTTTTCTCTCTCCACAAACTGCCAACAATCAAAATCCCCCGCTATGAGGCGACTCTATATCGACTTCTAAACTGCCTATAATCATCAAGTCACTCCGACAAAGCCGAAACATACTCTAATTTAATCATTTATGTCCGCGTGGCACAATACTAACAGCACTAACAAACACAACTAAGCTGCTATTAACTCTTCCTCCGGGTGCGGGGGCGAAGCACAAAAAACAATTAAACTGAGAAAAACTACCGACCATCACAAATTTTCGGAAGGAATCGATTATATTTACTACATCTTACACAAAACACGTGGAGATTTTATGATTTCCTTGTTCGTTTAGGTTGAATTACGAATATATTTTTGATTTTATTTTCCCCGAAAAGGACGCAGCAAAAACAAAACACGTCAGTTTCCAAGCACGGCTTGGTGCGAAAATCTCTGGTAGAAATAAATTATTTGTTGCCTGAAAAGAAACAATATTAAGAGCAATGATATAAGTAGAATCCCTGTAGTCCCCCTGATATTCGAAGAGCATAGCCTTTTCTATGGAAAGATTGTTGCGAGTTATCGATGGTTGATTACAACTATTTGTTATGCACCATTGGCTGAAATGAACATTGAATGAGGATAGTGAGAACATTTTATTGAATAAACGACTACAATACTCAGTTGTTTATTAAGCTGAAGCTCATTCGAGCTATATATGATGAACTTAGTCGATGAATCAACCCTCTCAGATTTATCGTTAACATATTATGACAAATTTACAAGCTCACAACTGCATGCTAGTTTGTGATTTGAAAAGTATCCAGACTCATGGACAAAAAGTCTGGGTACCGATGCAACACGGCATCCGAACTTTGGGTTTGGGAATTTGTGTTGCTTAACAAATCTACAAACAAATGTGCAAAAGCACGTTGGCCAATATTTAGCGTCAACCAGTGGGTACGTGTGGTTAACCCCAAGTTCCCCTTCTTTCAAACTCACATTCACTTCAATTTACCCATTGAGTTGGACACATCACAATAGATAATATTGTGATGGAGCACGGACGTTAGGTTACTAGGTATATAAAAAATACTTTACAACCCATTCAGGATTATATCTGAAAAATCCAAATTTGGCCAACACCCACCAGCAAATAATCGACCAAAGCAGAACGACAAAAAACAAACCCGATATCACACCGAAGTTCGACAGGTTGTAGCTATTTGGCCCTATGCTGGTTTTGATGGGAGGTTCTCAAATGGTCATACCATCTTTCACTAGAACATTTTCAAAATATTTATGGTCTTCTAGAGGTTTTATTGATTTGTTTTCACAACCGTTTATAGAGTGAGCTACAAATTTTGGCTTTAAAGATGCATAGAAGAGGTGTTGGTGGTCAAAAAAGTTTTGTATATAGTTTTGTCAACAAACCCGGGATACATACGGCTATACGGCAGGAATAAAATTAAAATGGTTACTTGGGTTGAGCTTTGGATGCCTTATTCACGATGAATATGAATTGAGCAGCTTGTACCTAGACTGGGAATGCAAAATAACCCAAGGTCTTTTACGTAAGTCGATCGTTTATTCGAAAAAAAAAGTAATCATCTCGCATTTCTCTGGACTATCCACCATTCGATTGAGGTTGCACCAGTGAGCGAAGGTCTACAGTTGCAGAAGATAACAATCTTTCGCTGAACGAATTCATAGAAAAATTGAGGTCAATGACATACGTGGACGTGGACCTATGAGGCCGCCTTTGAAATTCATCATGAAGATGAGCGGTTCCAAACGACTTTTTGAGGTATCCCTGACTTGGCTGAAAAAAAACATTGGACATTCAATTATCAACAGCAACTGAGGTCCTGTAAGATAAGAACGGATCCACTGTAAGAGAGTTCCATGAACTCCAAGCCTTTATGGCTTTGCGATATCAATCGGGGATGAGCTTTTCGGAGGCTGCTGAAAAACCTGTACAGATGACGCCCGTTTATATGTGCGAGGTAAATAATGTACGCTTTTGGGCACAACAGATTAGTGGAAGTAAAGCGCCCGTCCACGAACCTTACTAAACATGCCAATCAGACAAAGGCCTGTGTGATCTCTGCTGTACATAGGAGTAGCCTGCATTCTATTCGGTCCATGGCTGCACCTCGCCAGCCTCTCTGTTTGCAAAGGGTCCGCAGGTAGTCTTCTACTTGATCTATCCATCTTGCTCGCCTATACGCCTCTTCTTCTTGTGCCCGTCGGCAATTCGTGGGTGGTTCATTTGCTTCCACGTTCCGTCTAAGGCTGCACACCTCGGTCCAGTGAAGACAGAATAGTCCCAAAAATTGTTACCTAATCGGTTCCATGGGCAAAGCATGTGACATGTTGTGGCAGTACTTCTGGATATATGCGTACAAAATGCGTAGTAGGTAGCTGAGTCTTACGATTTGCATTCACTTTGAAAAATAAAACACACACTTTACGAGCGTATTAGTATTATGGTTTCGGTTGAAAATCGAATTTATCGACTAGCGACAATCGATTTATTGTCGTTTTGTACGTTATACCTAATGTCGGAAGTAGTGCGCTGTACGGCGCATCTGATGCGCCATATAGCGCACTACTTCCGACATAAGGTATGACGTACTTATTGTTATGATTTTTATGCTAACGTAAGAACTACACGACACTAATAAAACGCGACGCGAGACAAGACACAACACTTATCGTTCTTACAATTTAAAATACATACCCTTTCGCTCAATTTTCAAAAACATCTGTTAATTTTCCTACCTGCCGCACTCTGACGGACCTTTCAACACTTTCTCTTCACATCTTTCATTCTAGCCAAAAACATTGTTGTTCACTCTCGGTGCCTCATGGTGATGAGCGAACATCTCCTTCTACATCATAATCGTTACTCCTCGCACGGAGAATATATAACATAACAATTAATGTACATAATAGAAAGATTGTAGTTGTAAAACTAGGAAAATTTAAATTAACGATTCACTTGATAACTTTTTAAAACATAAATTTAAAGAAAAACCCAAACACTTTTTCAAACTGTAACTAGTAAACGCGAACGAATTCCTTTAAATTCCACTAGAAAAAGCTTATCGTTTGACAGATAGGCCTATTTCGTCTGCGACTTACAGACTTTTTCAGTGTAGAGCACTCCTAATAGTGATAGTTTGAAAAGGTGTTTCAGTTTTTTTTATTCCATATATTTTTTTGAAGTGATCAAATGAAGTGTTTAAATTAACCAATTTTCCTAGTAACCTGTGTAAATAATCATAAATGTTGATCCACCAAACTAAACATGAAGATCTGAAGTGGTCCTCTACAATAGATGGAATAATCAACAAATGTTTGACAAACAACTAACTACATCGATTATCAAAATATTATTTGGTTGGTTATTATAAGAACTCAATTTTCAGTGAACGGTGATATCTTCTATCCCACATATCCTAGTGAACAAACTTTTGATGATCTGCAAAAAAATTATCTTATTCATTATTTTTTTTCTCTTATTCATTCATTTTTTTTTCTTTTATTCATTCTTTTTTTTCTGGTTCACAGCGTTCCGAAGAGCGATCAGTCCAATTGGCCGTACGAGTGCACAAAACGCTAGAGCTGGCCGATGATAAATTTTACGTTATCACTTGTGGCAAAACTGGATTTGCAAGGTAAGGCATATATATTGTTAACAAAAGAATAGTTGACGCAGAATCAATTCAAAGTTAATTTTTTTAAGGCTTCAGAAATAATCAAAAATACAAAAATAATCAAATAAAAAAAATCTTTTTGGAATTTGTGTGAACAATAATAATTTTTTTTATCAATTCAATCATAATTATAGAATGAATTAAAACAACATAAACAATGGATATAAGATTATTATTATTGATCATATAAAAAGTTTGCAATTGCTTTCACCATCAGCAGTAAAATAAAATAGCCACATAATTATACCTTCAACTTAAAAAAAAAAAAACTTGAATAAATACATCGAAATATTGTCAGGAGTTTTATTTATTATGTTCCTGTTAAGTTTCATTCATAAACCATTGAGAAAAAAGAATAATAAATTACTAAGCTAAAAAAATATTGACAAAAGTCCCCACTTCTTTAACTCTTCAATCTTAGAGCGATCCAACGGCGTTCAGTTATTTATATGTCCGCCTTTAGTACAATTTGCAGATGTTCCGGCATTTTTTCCACTAGGTTTTGCAGATGCTGCGGATCCAGGTCTTCCCATGCTCTCTCAAGGGGTTCGAAATAGTTTTTTTTGTTGGTAACTCCGGTTTTATCAACGCGGGCATTGAGAATATACCAAATATTCTCGATGGGGTTGAAATTCGGCATGAACGAAAGAAAGACTTAGTTTTCTTTGCTGTTTGCTTTGGGCTAGAAAATCAGTTCTTGCTGGAACACGAACTGATTTTCTAGCCCTATTTTAATCAACGTTACCTCGAGATTTTCTCGCAGAATGTTGATGTAGGAGTCTGTAGTTATGATCCCAACGATTTTCATGAAAGCCCCCATTCCAGCCCAGGCTAAAGACCCCCAAACCATAACGTTATCTCCCCCATGCTACACCGTGCCTTGAATATGTCGTTCTTGAAGCTTTTCTCCTGGTTTGCGTCATGCACGGACACTCCTTTTCTTATTGAAGACATCAAACTTGCACTAATCAGCTCACAGAACCACAGAATTTGCTCCCGAGCAAATTTTAGCCTTGTGGCTTTATCAGCTTTGCTGATGAATGACAACTTCCAGGCAAGATTGTCATTCATCTGCTGCGATTCTCCGGCAGATTGCTCGATTGGTCCCGGACAGTAATTTTTGGGTTTTTATTAACGCACGATTTTGGTGTCCATTCTTGTATATGCTTTGCGTGTCCTGCCTCTAACGCGGCGATCCAGCACTAATCCAAACGTTCTGTACTTCAATTAAATTTGTCAGACAGCTGCTTTGCTGATGCCGTACTTTTCAGCAATAACCCGTTGCGATTCTCTTTTTTCCTACCGCTCGAACCACCAGTTTATGGATGCTTAAATGAATTGATTTTGAAAACACTACCTTTTCCATGATTTCAACGAAAATTATATCAAAACAACGTGAAAGTATTGGAAAAGCACAGCAAATAAAATGTTTTGAATCCAAATGTCAAAACTCAACAAATCGAAGGATCTCCTGATAAGCACGCACTCCCGTTTCACTTTGCTCAATTTTTGAGTACAATTGTATACTATCTCTTTTCTCTCACGGAAATGTTATTCAATTTTCGTAAAAGTGGATGGACTCAGTTTTATGAGTAGATCCAATTTTTATGAAAATTGAGTAACATTTCCGTGAAAGAAAAAGAGATAGAGTAAAGGAGTACAACGCTGTAAGTTGTATGTCTGTCCCAGGCATAACGGATTAGAAACTACGAAACGCACGGTCTTTTCAAAAAGAAAAAAAAAGAAAAGAAGTAGGTGTTGTCCGGATCGCATGGCAGAGAAAATTTATAAATGTAATTTTATTAAAGAATGCCAAAAACTTGAGCAGTTGACAAAAGGCTTTCATATTTTTTTTAATGACCCATTGAACAAGACATTAAAACACATTATTTTCTCCTATTTCCTAAGTATTTATTGATTGATGTTTTATTTTCTCAGGGATGATAACTCTCCTGTGGCTCTCAAGTTTTTCGAGAATGATCGTCGGGTACAAGAAACTGTGTATGGTCGAAGATATACCGTTAAAGCGGAGGTGACCCACCCGAATGGAACGCACGGGATTAGAGTGAGAAATTGTTTTGCTTTTAACAAGAAAAACAAAACCATCATATTGATCGACGATCGAGGGTGAGCTATAATGGCATCCAGTGTTAAAATACTAATAATGATTTGTTGTGTTTACTTGTTTTATTTTCAAACTAGATGTCCAGTTATGAATAGCGGAACATATATCATGACTCGTTTCCGAACTGCTGCGAATGGAACAACAGCTATTGCCACATTAAACTCCATGTTTCGATTTCCCGACGGTAAGCATACTTTCGTTGTAGAAGATGATCATTACATGAAAATCACTATTTTTTGTCTTCCAGGTTCAGAAGTTCACTTCCAGTGCGATGTGGACCAATGCAATGGTCTTTGTCCCGATATAGATGACAGCATGTGTTCACAAGACCCGGGCGCTTATATCAAGTCTGGGCGAGCGTTAGGACAAACTGACGAAGGAATGCTTTTAGCGGCCACTACAGTATTTGTGTTGGATCCAATCGATGCTAAGCGTTAGTATTATCAACCATCAATATGAGACTACCCAAGTAACCGCAAGCATTATATTATTGCACTTATTCAACCCAAAATCAACATCAGTAATGCGGAATCGCATCAATTCAACAGTTCTCGAATAATTCAGGATTAGGGCCTAAAAGCCATTTGCAAACAATGACTTTAAACGTTGATATCTCACGACTCACGAAAATTCCACTATATCCAGCTACTCCATATGGTAGAACTAACATTCTTTTACGAAATACTGCTTTCATTTCACGAGAGTAATTAAAGATTCAAAAGAAATCTACATTTAAAGTCATTGTTTACAAATAGCTTTTAGGCCCTTAACCTGAATAACTCGAGAGTTGTCAATTAATGAAGCGTTAGATTAGCTTAACAATGTGGTGATGCATTACTAATGCAATAATGCTTCTTTAGCAATCTCTTATGGCATTACAAAAGATATAGCATTAGTTAGATATTAGTGGGGCTCTTTTCAGCTTTAATCCAACTTCAATGATGCACTAGACGTAATGCATATGCCCTATATATGCATGCTACTACCATAGACTAACTTTAAGACCAGTAGGTCCCACACAAATACGATTTTTTTCTTGGCTCAGTCAGTACTAGCACATCGGTCCCAAGCTCGGTCCCAAGCTTAATAATGCGCCCCTAATAATGAACTCCCACGAACACACTCTTAAATATTCTGTCAAAATAACATAGCAAATCAAAACAAAGGCGCAAATATGTATAGCAAGGTGCTGGCTTCAAGGTGTAATTTGGACCAAGGGGTTCTACAACAGTGAACCACTACTAGCACACTGGTACACTGGTCCTAGCACACTGGTCCCAAGCACTAGCACACTGCTCCCAAGTTTAATGATACGCCCATAATAACGTAACTCTCACCAACACACCCTCAAGTATTGTGTTAAAATAACATAGCGAATCAAAACAACAACATAGATACTAGTACCAAACAGTACAGAAAAGCGCAAGATTTTTAGCAAGGTGCAGACTGCAAGGTGTACTTCGGACCTAGGGGTTCTACAACAGTGAACCAATTTCAAATCGCTAATTGCATATTGATTGTTATTACTGGGACTGAGTTTGGGGCGGGTGTGCCTGAGCCAAGAAATATTTTCATTTTCTTAATGACTATCCAGCCGCTGGTATTATGCCTACTTCTTGTTTGGTGAACGGTAAACTTGACTGTTGATTTTTTTAATTAGTTGACTAATCTTTCTACAATGGTTGACCTGGATGTGTGGCAGATGGGGGCAGATCATGCAAATGTATGGAGGAAAGCGCATAACTTCTAAAACATAGAGGTTTAATGTTTTGTGTTAAGTTGTTGAGGTGAAATATATCTATCTTTTGACACTATTCATTTTTATTTAGGATACACACTGAACTAGATATGTTTTTATCATTTGATGGATACACGCTACTAGTTCTTTAGCTATATATGTTTGTTAAAGCTGTAGTCCTTTGGTTATATATGTTTGTACTGTAAAAAAAAATTAGAGTATTCCGGTTAAAAAAATTACCGAAATCCGTTAAATCGGATGACCGAACGATCACCTGTTAGAAGTTTGGTAAAAAATTACCGAATACTGTAAAATTTTCTAGGTTTGTACCTAAATGTTTATTGCTGTAATCCCGTGTGCGCTCGCAGCATCGATGTGAATCCACCGATTGGTAACTTGTCCTGGTAAAAAGATGGCGGTCTAGCACTGACGACTTACACTAGAATAATGGTTGATGATGCGTTTGAATTTCGGGATCTGAGACTACATGAGCTTCGTTCGAACGGAGTCAGTTGCCCGAGATCGTTGGGCCTGAAGCCAGAGGAGCAATGGTGGTCCGTAACAATTAGAAAAGAGCACCTTACAGATGTCCAAATCGTAGCTTGGCGGGTTTTGTTTTTAATAGATTAATATTCCCAAAAAGAAAAACTGAGATCTTGGCCACGTTCTTGGTCCAGGCTGCCCCAATGTGTGTTCTATCATGATCAAGACCTACAAAACTATAAGTTAACGTCTTAATGCATTCAATCAATTCGTTCGAACAGTTAAATAGCCACCATGAAAATTCTCCTGTAATCCTGTGTGGTGCGAAAGAGGCACGGTATTAACAAATCCGGACACGATGGGTTTAAATTGTACTGGTCCACTAGCTATTGTGTGTTTTCCCACAGTTGGACACAATAGCCATTCGCTTATCAAAACGCGCATACACTCGTGAGAGGCTTCATAATTTCAGGAACAATATTTTCATGAAGATATCATCACACGATATACGAATTTTAAGCACCCTGAAGAGTGTGGATCAAAATTTGCACAGTTGAAATTTGGCAAAATAAAGTCAATTGATTAAAGGGGTTTCCTTGAAAATAGTATACATTCCTAACTAAACCGAGGGTCCTGGGTCGGGATTCCTCAAGAGAAGTTTTGTATGCTAAGAAAGAATCAGGAAGTGAATTTCGAATTCAACTTTATGTGTCATTCTGTACAATAGCTATCTTACGTCTACTAATTGGTTTTTCGATTTATAATTAGGTATATAATCGTACAAGTTCTTTTGTACTTTTTTAGAATTTTCTGTAAAAATTGTAACCATTGAGCCTGGCTATGGCTTTTATAATCTCTCACCCTTTTACCCTCCGATCGGCCAACACTACATCGTGATTTTTTACAATTGTTTCGGATATAGCGTCCTCCACTGGAAGTCCAGAACGCTCGACATCTTCCGCGCTTGTACGGTCACAACGAAAAACTGTATACCAGTAAACTACATGATGGTGTATGGTGTCATTCAACCATCGATGATTCAAATCAGCCTCATATATTTGTGTTTTGAGTAGCTTATCGGCTGCAGCCACGAGTTGTTTGATGTCATCTAAGTCGACCAGTATCGATCAATTTTGTCTCTCTTGCTAACCTGCTGTGGGGTCTTGTAGATCAAATCCTGGGAACTCATCGATCAGCTTGTTCCACGAATTCCTGATGGTGGAAGCGTTGATCTCCTTCCAAAGCTGGCAAACCATTCCATGCACATTTTCAATGATATATTTTCCAAACGCTGGTCGAACGACAAGTGCCCATCTTCCATAACCAGAGGCCGTATTTCGGATCTCGAGACGAAGAACTTTTTCACACAAGTGTTCGTACAAAAAGTCGTTCGTTTTGAACTACATAATGCCACCCCAGTTTTAGCCTCTTAATAGCGCTTATTACCCCTTGGGTCATCAGTTGGCAATCGCTACTGACATTGGGTGGAAGAAACATCACTTGAATCTGCCTATCATAACTCATCAAGTCACAACAGTTATTAAGAGCTAAAAAAATGTCCAGAACACGCATGATCACGTGATCCTTTTGTTCCAGACTTTTTTCGAACAGTTAGTAAAAAATCATCCTCGTGCCAAATCCGAAACAAACTGCCAGTCATCCATGCTTTCTTCGTAATTTGTAGGAGACTGATAAGTTTATTTGGACCGCGAGAAAGATCTCTCGGGTTTTCAGATTTCCCAATGTACATACGTTTGAGCTTTAAAGAGCCACCAAAATTGGTTTTATTCACTTTCTAACCGGACGCCGGTTTTTAATCCCACAATACAACCGTTTTAGATGCAATGAGCTTGATAAATGTAGCCGATTCATCCGCAATGTACAACTGTGCACCATCTATACCCATTTCGAGAATTCTTTGCATCAACCTCGGCTCAAACTTACCGTAAGCATCTAGATCTGCTGATGCTTTCTCGCCACCAGCAGTTACCATACGCAGACCGTGGCGTTCCTTAAATCGTTATACCCATCTGATTGAGGTCAGAAGTTTACTGCCCGGGTAATAACCGCGCTTTTGGAATTCTGCCTATCTGCTTTTGCCGCACAACCTCCGCCGGAACCAAAAGCTTTTCTTCTCTCTGCTGCAAAATAAAAATGAAAAGAGCGTCCTCCAACAGTGGAAAGAGTTGATCTGCGAGAGTCCACCGCTTTCTAAATCGAAGTTCTTTATTTTCCTCTACAGCCAACAGAAGAGCTAGTTTGTTTTTCATAAATCCGGTAGTAGTTTGTAAATAGTTGTTTTAATTTTGGCGACCCTGTTATGATAATTAATCTCAGTACGATATTTAATTCTTTCAGCTCTCGGTTCGTTATGTGACGAAAGTGGAATAAGACCTCACTGGTTACTTTGGCTAACAATTGCTCTGGCAGTTCTGTTCCTGATTATGCTGTTGATGAACATTTTCTTGTGTACAGCTATGAGCTGCAGCTGTGCAAGGACTGAGGTAAGGATATATCTGGATCCGTATGGATGGATAATTTAGAGTATTATTACTAAAATTCTCTATCTTACTCAAATAGATCATCGAGAAGGAACCGTCTATAATAGAAGAATATGACCCATACCGGAGTTGGCATGGTTCACAGTATGGCTCACGTTATTCACTTCATGGTCGTGATGGCGGTCACAACAAGGGCTACACCAGCGGAGGTAGCACGATACATTCAAACAGATCTCTTCCCATAGATTCTGATCACTATGCGATAGTGCACAGTCGCCCTGGATCCAGGCACTCTGGTCTACATGGCCACCGTCCTCGCGGACCACCTAGTAATATGTAAATCACCTACTTCCGTTCAATACCATGCAGCGTAATGGAAGTACACAAACACTGCTTACACACGTCATCCATATAGGTAACAGAATATTCAAAGTGGATTCAAACAAATTTCAAAATACCAACTTGGCAACTTAACCCCTTCCTTCCATGCGAATATTAAAGGAATTCACATCCAAACTCCAAAGCCAACTAACACAGACACGTGAACTGATCAAGAAATGAGTGTTGATAATCTTATAACACATAGGAAGGGAAGGGTTAGAGTAAATAACTTTTCTATCTCAACAATCGTCAATCCCTCACAGTTATTTCTCTATCATTTAGCTATTTTGGAACAGAAATTATGAAAACCTTCTATCTCCTAAGCATAGCTTGAAGAAGATGTAAATAATTAAAAAATTTGAAGTGTGTCACGTTATTTTTATCATAAGATACTCCTAAAAAGTCAACAAAAAAAACGTTTTAGCTAACTCCAACATAATTAGAGCAACTAGTTAGAAACGAAAGATTTCAGATTTTATTTTATTCAGCGAATTAAGCTTAACAATCTAAAAGTAATCTTTCCTGCAAATTCAGTCATATAAGTTAAGGTCAACTTTCCGATAACTTTTCGATTAACCCTGAAATAATACTTGTTATTACAAAAAAACATAACGAACAACACAAACATTATTTTCTGCTTAGGTAGATTTTTTGCGCCGATATATTTTTGCTCACTCTCACAGGAATCTAATAAGGGCCTGTTCATAAACAACGTAGACTAATTTTTGGAAATCTCAGACCCACTTCCCCTTTCTCCATACATTTTTTTTAAATTTTGTAGGGAGCCCCCCCCACTTCACACACACACACACACACACACACACACACACACACACACACACACACACACACACACACACACACACACACACACACACACACACACACACAGAAAAGACTATGTTGTTTATTAATAGCCAATAGCCCCTAAGCATCTTCACATCTTAACGCATCGGGAGCATGTGAAAGTTTCAGATACAGTTGTAAAAAAATTTTCAAATAAGGAACAGCAATGTATAGAGTGAAAAGCGGAGTGAAATTTGAGCCTCGTAAAATAACACAAAATGACACTAGTAAAAATGCTTCTGGATAAATCTTGTGGATTTCCTTTTCATTTTCCCTCAAGCCTGAGGCTGTGTTCTATTTGGTGAATTTTCACTTAAACTTGACATTTCGAAAATAAAATCAGTATTGGAAAATCCCTTTGTTGTTAACCGGTCGGTTATCGAGAAGGTGTTAGCTTACACTAATTGCTGCTTGATGTGATTCTGCATAGTCGAAGCTATAGAAATAGGATTATTTACAAATTATTCATCTTTCAACTTAAAGTGAAAATTAATTTTAATTCTCCAATTGGAGCACAGCCTCAACAGTTAAAAAGTCATGCAAAATTGGCAGACACGTTCCAGCAAAACTTTAATCGTTACAATTGGTTTTGCTCCGGTGTTTTTACAAGCATAGGCATGCACGAAAAAAAGGAAAGATAAGCTTAAACATGCGATCCACAATGTCCCGTTTTCCTAAATCCTATACTATCCTTTTTGGCCATACAACCGTGAGACTCGATGAAAAGTTCAATCAAACACGATATAACTTTTGTAGAAGTTAGTCTAGAAGTGTTCACTCAATTAACTTTTAGCAAATCCTGCAGGCTGAAGCGCAAAAACTGTAACAAATAGTTTATGATTAAGAAAATTATAACAAAATTGAAAATTGTAAGATAATGAACGAAAAGGAGAAAATAAATATAAATAATATTTACCATTGAAATACACTAGCAAATAAGCTTACAAATATCACAAAATCCTAGTAGTTCTACCTAGAGTTGATGCCAGTGAAAAGAGGGCTATGATGGCTTCCTATAGCAACATGTGCATTGTTTCTAGCGTCTTTGAAAATGGGATGAAAGTTAAAATGGAGATTGAACCATTTGGTCTAACAAAGTTTACCAGAACTAAAAAATTTCCATCGGGTGAATGCGTTATTCTCCGTAAATAACGATCTAATCGCTTAAATATGGGGATTAAAATCGTCGGTTTTCGGAACCCCGGTTTGGGTACAAAAAAGTTCACCAGAACCTAAATTTTCCATCAGGAGAGTTCAGGAATGCCTTTATCTCCGTAAATAAACGTCGTACTGCTTAAATAGGGGGTTTAAAATTGGTGCAAAAAGGCTACCAGAACCTAAAATTTCCATCAGGTGGGTTCCGGAAACCTTTGAATGCGTTGGAACTTTTTTGAATCCAAAAATGGTGACCTTCATGGCCGATTTGCATTGTCACTTCGAATTTTCTAATTTGAAATGGCGATGGGAATCGGCCATTTTCACGTTCTTGCGACCTTAACATCCAAAAAAGCATTTTCGCCTTAGGGAAGGTCCATTAATTATGTCACGCAGTAAGGGGGGAGGGGGGGTTTGGGAAAACGTGACGATCCATACAAAAAAATTTGAAGGTCCATACAAAAAACGTGACAAGGGGGGTAATAAAAAGTCAATTTTTGCGTGACGTAATTAATGGACGTTCCCTTATCACCTTCTTATCTTTTTATTTAGCATTTCAAGCTATTGCTTTTATAATTTTTGTCTATTGCTTGCTCTCAACTTAGTGTTCTAAATGTACTTCCACAGTTATTAATAGAGAGCTTTCGATGCCATGTACTAGTTTTGCATTAGTATGATTGTGTGGCAAGTACAATCATACCATAGACTATTTCTAAGACCAATAGGTCCCATACAAAAACGATTTTGTTCTTGGCTCAGTCAGTACTAGCACATCGGTCCCAAACTCGGTCTCAAGCTTAATAATGCGCCCCTAAGAATGAACTCACAGGAATACACTCTCAAATATTCTGTCAAAATAACACAGCTGTGGTAGTACACTGGCGTAAAAAACCTATCGAAATTCATAAAATTTGCCTTATGAAATTTCATGAGGCCACTGCATTTTGATTTCATAAGGCCTTTATGACATCCACGTATCCAACGATGGTTCTCGCAGTTGTACTAATGATTTTCTAAAGTCATTCTTATCATTTGCATAAAACTACCTTATGAAGTTCATGACTATTGTTTGTGCATAAAAATCATAAGGTATATGTATGAAATAGCAAAAACCGTACCGCCAGTTATTGTTTTGTTACTCTTGGTGAATCTAAGTGATGGCGATATTTTAGAGGTGATATGCATTACAGGCGACGAAGCGAGTTGATCTGATTTGTATATGTATAAGATGTAAGTGCTAATTTTAAATCACATGTTGGCACGAGTTGTTTTTCATTATTTTTTCGCATTTTTTTCCATTTTAGTTGATAGATTAGCAATGCCCGAAAGCACCGCCATCATTATGTACATAACAGACTGTTGTGTACCAACTGCCACGGAACCACGAAGAACTTCTACCCGCATGACGTTCTGAATGCTCCCCGATTCCTGTCTGTTTGCTTAGAGTGTTGCTTGCTGACCGGTGATGAATGGTTGCAAGGGTGACGTTTTGGAATTGAAACCGAACTGTATGACGTTCTTTTCGGTACAGTAATATTAAAACCCAGACAAAAATCAAATGTCATTGCTTTCTTTCTATTTTAGATAACCCAACAACTCATCCTAATAGTATCACAAAGGGTATCAGCATGAAGCAAAATACCCACACCGTTGAACCAACTGTTGAACGTGCCGATGAAGATCTTTTTCAAGTTTACCGATCAGTACAAATCAAAATGGGTTGCAGAACAAAGCAAAACACCATCCTTGGACACGTAACGCGCCCATACTTAGCCATTCTACCTCATTTGTGTTTTAAATCCCACATTCACTTTTTCTCAACAGCATTATTTACAATTATCAAATTGATGAGGGGTTGCATTCATGGTGTGATGTCTGGTAATGCACCATTGGAAGCGGACACTCACGAACAGATTCAACTATGCTTGTGCGTTGAAATAATCCAAGGCACGAACTAAAGGAGACAACCAGACTAACTACCGTAACTGAAAGTAAGTCTCTAACATCGTTTTTTATTTAAACCATGTTTATATTAGAACGAAATCCTATTTTCAGAATGGCTCACTCAAATCCTACCCACAAGGGGAGATCGTCGTTGGAGGAGGATAATGGTTATTCCTAAAAGGCGATAGTGGAGAAGTGCCCAAGATTATCGATAACCCCATTTGAATGCACCTGCATTATTTTAAGATAAAGAATCAAATAAAGGTTCTCGTTGCTTAATAAGCTGCAATGTATTTTTTATCATTCATTTTATAATCACTAATTTAGTATAGGTAGAATGAAAATTCTAATAGAATGAAATGAAAAATATTATGAAACTCATAAATAAATATAATTATTAGCATACTAACGCATATGAGTTCCATAGAACTAGCAAATAAACTTCATAAGGTTTTACGATGAAACTCATACGGCTGCAATAAGTAAATCAATTGGAGTGGTTATGACACCAATCATAGCATTTCATAAGGTAATGTTATGAAATTCAAACCGTTTCCTTGTGGCGAATTTTCATAAGGATATTTAATAAATCTTAATAGGTTTTTTGCAGTAGTGTAAGGTAACGCTTGAGAACTCGCTCAGAGTTCACTAGAAGAGAAAGAGAGACAATGAGATGATAGGTGAAATTCAGACATGTATGGAATAGGTGAAATATACTGGATTCTTAGTTTTGTGACTACCAACGGATTAAGTTGTGCTTGATTTCTGAGACTCGTAAAAAACAGAAACGGTTTATCCCCCACTTTGATAGTCATTTCAACAGCAAATCAAAACAAAGGCGCAAATATGTATAGCAAAGTGTGGCTTCAAGGTGTAATTCGAACCAAGGGGTTCTACAACAGTAAACCAATTTCAAATCGCTAGTTGCATATTGATTGTTGATCATACCCTATGCCCAGGGAGTCGAGAAATTTGCTTTGACGAAAAATTCCTAGACCAGACCAGGAATAGAACCCAGCATGGTGTTGCTTTGTAGCCGCATCTTTACCGACTGAGCTAAGGGAGGACCCGCTTTATCACCTTTATCACAGAGAACAGACATTGATGTTCATAGAACTTTTCTTGAAAAACGTGTGTAAAAGTTGATATGGGCAGTCGGTATAGAAAGCGAGTGCAGATAAAAACAAACAAAATGTTTCAGGTTATGTGCTAGGCCTTTTATTAATGAACATTTACATGACAGTTATCGCACAACTGCAGCGCCGCCTACCAGGAGCATAACGACATACATTTGAAATGTCGGTTTAAAGTTTTACACAAGTAGCAGACCGAAGATGAACGTCTGTTCTCTGTGCCTTTATTACCTTGTATCGGACATTTCTTATTGCAAGCTATAAAAAAGATATCAAGTTAGATTAGATTTGGAAATGCGCTCCGCAAACCTAATCACCTAATCACACTCGTCTTAGAATATCAATGTAAAATGATATATCACACACAAGTTTTGTTGGAACGATAAACAATCTCGTAGTCGGCTTTGATTATCAGCGTAAAATTATATTTCGCAAGTCCCTGTTTTTTTCGGAACGAAAAGCGGTCCTCGGAACCAGATTTCGCAACATCTGGAAGGTTTCCAGAGAGGCCAACGACGGTCCCAAGTGCTAGGGTATGTTAATTTATTGTTTTATTTTTTTGAATAACAAGGTTCATCACTGAGAATAAATTATTAGCATAAGCATTAGCATTGACGTTTGCCCACCTCGTGGATGGAGCTACGATGAGGAATAATTCGCTGGAAACATTGCATGTCACTATGAAACGTATCAAGTTACTGATACATTTCTTCACGTAATAATCTCACGAAGACACTCCTCGATTGCTCACCTGGCCATGTCCATGCAACCGTTGGTGATAGGGAGGATTTGGTATCTACCTTAAGAAGACACGGGGAACCCAACGTAGCCTTCAGTAGATATCAAAGGAAAAAGGAAATGAATAGTCGGAGAGAATAGTTGAACAGAATGCCCTGTTTGGTGTACAGAACAAAAAATTATTCAAAAATTGTCGTTGGGAACATCTACTGTAAGAAGGTTAAGTGATGCTACATTTCTCTTCAAACGGTTGGGACTTAACTATAGTCCTACCTCCCTATAGCTTATGGTTATAGCGCCATTACTCACTCTCTGATGGTGATGATGATGGTAATCATTGTCTTTCGGCTGGAACATGATGTGATTTAATGTGATAGGAAGCCACCACCAGTGCAGGACTTGCCATGGCGTACAGTTCCTCCTAATGGCAAGATCAAACGGTACGTTCCTGTAATCCTCACTATTCCGTTGTATGGAGGGTCAAAAACGGTGGTGTGGACCCGTAAGCAGAAGCACTTACACGAAACCCACGGAATGGATAGAGGATCTCCTTCCAACGTAACGCTATTATTACAGGGAATGAACAGAATACTATACACATTAGGATTTCCGTCTGGTGGTTTGTTAAAAATAGGGTTAGCAAACTCACTGCAGACTGTCGGAAGATAATTAGACCTTCGCTGATCTCGATCTGACGATTTCTATCAAGGAAGGCGCAATTGTCATCCATGACTTGGACCAGATAACCACGAATCCCTCATCTATCTTACAGTTCGTTTGGTACCCTGTATTCCCCCCTTACCCTTTGGAATATATGTATATAATGTACGTAATAGAATATAATTTATGTATTTACACAATGTAACTGAAAGCCACTGGACTGTTACTGTAAAATAAAACCTGGATATGTATTAATATCTGAATAGCCCTGGAAAAGCTGAAAAGCAGAGTAGATCAACAGAGATAAAATTTCAATGAAAAGATTTGTTTTATTATTGTGAGAATCAACAGACTATTCTATAGGTCGAAGAAACCAGTTTTAGTGATCGAAGAGCCCGGTTCGATGATTTCTGAAATAAATGTAATATCTTATTGTAATATCACTAAACACACATATTTACACACTCAGAAAATTTTACAGTATTCGGTAACTTTTTACCGAACTTTCAACAGCTGAACAGTTCGGTAATCCGATTTAACGGACTTCGGTAAAATTTGACAAGCTGCGGTAATTTTTGTACCGGAATACTGTAAAATTTCACCGAAATCCGGTAAATCGAATTACCGAACTGAAAAAAGCTGTTGAAAGTTCGGTAAAAAAATTACCGAATACTGTAAAATCTTCTAAGTGTGTAGAAACAATCATATACTGCAACTATCATATGCCAGTCTTTAATGGAATAGTAGTTGTAGTTCAGAAATAAAATTTTAATTAAAATGTTGTGCTGAAATGCTGATGGGAGTCGCAGAATTTTCACTGATGGAACTCGCATTGATGGATCCAATGGATTCGGTTTCCATCTACCTACCGAAACTTCAGGAACCCTGTTCCGTATATGTTGCTGAGCTAGCAGCAATCCATTTCGCATTGGGGATGATTTCCGACATGCCCATAGACCATTATTTCATCTTCTCAGGTGACTATTCTATCGAGGCCTTCCGGTCGATAAAAAACAGTGAGGCACTTTCAAAAATAAGGGAGCAGATGTGTGCCTTAGTTGAAAGATCATTTAGGATTACCTTTGTATGTTGTCCCTTGCATTGCTCAATTCCAGGCAATGAGAAGGGGGACTCTCTAGCATAGCAAGAAGGCGAGATTTTTTAAAGAAAAATTTCACATGATGATTTTTTCCCATTGGTACGTCCGAATTCTCTTCAAAGTTGGTAAAACGATGGGACAAGTAATTCTCTTGGGCAGTGGTTACATTCCATTATTCCAAATGTTCATTCGGGGCTTCATTCGTGTGATGTCAAGACTTATGTCCAACCACTACTCGCTAGACGCACATCTCTACAGAATTAACCTCGCCCAAAGCTATTTATGTAGGTGCTGATAGGGTTATGATGACATCGATCACGCAGTTTGGCATTGCCCGGATAATGATGCCTCCAGCCCGAACAATGAGCACGACTATTGGATACCCTAGTGACCCGAGGTAGATAACCCTTCAGTCAGGTAAGAGATGTTTTGGGAATGGGTGATCTTCCCTACACGCAAGCGATTTACGAATTCCTTTGTTTGTCTGATCTAAGAGTGTAATGTCATCACCCGCCCTCTCTTTTACATTCTAGTAAATTCCCTGCCATTGTGTCCCAGTTTTACTGTCCTTTCCGTGCTACTTGTACCTGCCCAGCAAGCCGCGGTTTAGCTCCTAAACGGGACTACAAAACCGAGGATTTGGTAGCGGTCGCAACCGTGAGCAGCAAATAATGGCGTACATAAGTAACCTGCCTAGCCATGACCCGTTAACCTCGAGCCAGCCACGAGTAATAAGAACCCCACTAACTTACACCAAAAAGCAATGCAATGGTAATAACAATATTGATTAACGGCTCCGCAAAATGTTACACACGTCTGAGCCTTGCAAATAAACGAACAAATTAAAAGATTGGTTCCCTAGCGTAAATAAGATTGATGTATCGTCGCTATACACGCGGTAAAATTGGTGTTTTTTTTCGTGAATCACCTCCCCTCCAGAACCGACGAATTTTCGCAGGGTTGAATATTAGTATAGTGGAGGATAAACATTTGAAGATGTAATTCACGTATAATCGGCTTAAGGGATTTCTCTAAATAATGAAGGAAAAACAACAATTTTCTTCATAGTTATTGCATTTTTTAACGGCTGTCTGTATGCTTAACTTTTAGCATTCGCATTGTTATAACGAACATAAAAAGCAAATAAATAGTAACAGTGACGGTGCTTTCATAGCAGTTTACTTCAGTGAACGCAAATAGATAGTTTGACCATGCCTATAAATACTTTCGATCCCATTACTTCTTTTTGTTCGTGTTTATCTCATAATTAAGCTTTCTGGGAGTCGTGAACTGCTCCAGAACTTCATCAGTTACTTTCTTCCTATTTGCTTGATGCTCTGAAACGATCGGCTGTAGCGTTTCGATAGCAATTTTTTTAACTTCCCCGCTTAATAATTCACCCTTTGTGTAAGCGACACGAATACGTTCCAGTTCATCATCATCAAATAGGAAAAAGCGTAATAATTGGAAACTAACATCAGTATCCGTATTTCCTCCGAATTGACGATGTTCTTCCAATGTGGGTTTTCCACCGGAGAATGCATGCTTGTTTATCTTGTCCTTGATTTGCTTGGGGGTGTCGGTTAAAAAAACTGCTGAATTAACGTCACTTGCAGACATTTTGGTTTTGGCGCCTTGCAGTGCCGGAAAAAAACTAGAATGGATCAGCGCAGGTTTTGGGAATCCTAGTCGAGGAGACACATCTCTAGTCATCCGGAAGTACGGATCCTGGTCGATTGCACAAGGAATTAACACAGGAAGCTTGTCATTTCCAAAAATGAATGGGAACGTCGTTGATAATGCTGGAGCAGCTTGTGCAGCTGGAAAACCAATTTTGCCTATAACATCTGAATCTCCAAATCCGAAGATACCTTTCACCTGGTTGAAGGTTACACATTTTTGAATCCGTATAATATTCTGGTAGAAAGATGGACAACGACCCATATAATCAAGATTAGCAAAGATGAAGGTCTTGTTGACATCAAAACCGATTGCTATTATGTCTTTAGCATTTTCTCGTGCCAGCCTCATTGATTGCTCAACGGTCA
This sequence comes from Aedes japonicus, assembly GCA_034211315.2. Taxonomy (NCBI): domain Eukaryota; kingdom Metazoa; phylum Arthropoda; class Insecta; order Diptera; family Culicidae; genus Aedes; species Aedes japonicus. The sequence continues at coordinate 38,849 of JASCZW010007374.1, forward strand.
AATCCTTCCACAGCGTCTTTTCATCGTCCGTCAATTGAATCACCAAAGGAACATCAAACGTCTCCTGCAACCACCTAAAATATGTATCACGTTATCACTACCATAAATAAACATTACCGTTATCGTATGGCTAAAATCCCCTAAACAAAATAAAATTTCCAATTAGATTAGGGATATACTTGGAAAAAGCAATTCAAAGCACACATTGCATCATCAACTTTTATATAAATAGCATTATGTGTTAATTGTTTAACATACTGAATTAAAGTTCAACTTTACTTTTAGATAAAATTAGTTTATCGGAAAACTCCATATTCTCTTGATCGATTTGTTATACCTTCCTGATGCCGTAAGTACTGCCCAGTGCATCGGAGTTATCAATGTGTGATTCGAAGGCAAAACCTCCGCCGTTTGGTATAATTTAAGAGAAAACCCATTTTTTGGGCAACTAATTTTACAGTTTTTATCTATCACTAGTCACAATGCGCTGAAATACTTCTATGTACTCACTTGGTAACTATGAAAGGTACGAGATGTCCCAAATGCATTGATTCAGAGGATGGTCCTCTTCCAGTGTATAAATAAAATTTCTTGCCAGCTTCTACCATATTAAGTAGTATGTGTAGATCACGATGCGAGAAAAATATTCCTCTCCGAATCAACGGATGAACCGGTTTTCCTGACACTTTTTCGAGACGCTGAATTAGGGCATCGTCTATGTGAGAGCACCCAAAGCGTTCTATATCGAAGGAAAATAAACAAGTTCAATTTAAATTCCTAACATAGGAGAAAGGCACCTACATACCGATTAATTTTTCATAATTGACACCCGCAGCCGATTTGCTCGTAACCGTCCATGGGTCAACAAAGTCTTCCTCGTCTGCAGGGTTCGTTGAACTAACATTGTTCTCATTTAGGTTGATATTTTCAACTTCTGGAACGCCTGCCATTTCCTTGCTAAGTTGATTGAAACCGTGTTACTAAAGGATGTGATATTAGGCTTGTCAAAGTATCGGATGCAATTTTTCGCTATCCCAAGAAAAAATATTCGGCTCGCACATGTACTACACGCACAACACAAATCCAACCAGCGCCAGCACAGCACAAGAAGCACAATAAACACTGTCATTGAGAGCGAGTCAATGAAGTTTATATAAGGTCCGGTTCTCTTAACACAATCTTCCAATGATAAAAACAAGCAATGATAACATCTATAAATCTATCTATCTATATATGTGTCCAACACATGAATTTTTGCAGTGCGACCCACAAAATTTGTTTAATGATATTACCGTTTCAGTTGAAACCCGAATTTATCGACTAGCGACAATCGATTTTATTGTCGATCCATACACGGTTGTTTGTGAAAGCTCAGGTTGAAAAAAGAAAAAAAAACGAAAAAAAGAAAATTCAAATTTTAAACAGGTTTGTTCTATGATGTAAGAAAAATCCAAAACTACTCAATAAAGTTATTTTCAGCAAAGTAAAAAATAAATCAAAATAATGCCCCTGTTTTGCAGTTGTGAATTTTTCTTCCACAACAAACCGCTTTTAGTTAGAATTTCATTTGAATTTATTAGAACCATTTTAAAAGTTTCGTCCTATACTTTAAAACATAGGAGCTGTCAGATTTATCACCACTTGGTGTCTTCTTCTTTTTTCAACCAATGGATTCGACTATTGAGGAATTCAACTAGAAAAAAGAAGAAAACACCGAGTGGTGATAAATCTGAGTGCTCCCATGTTTTTTAAGTATAGGGTGAACATTTTAAAATGCTTCTAATAATTTCAAATGAAATTCTAAATCAAACCGGTTTGTTGTATGATGTAAGAAAAATCCTTAACTTCTCAATAAAGACATTTTCAGCAAAATAAAAATAAAATTGAAATAATGCCTCTATTGTGCAGTTTTGGATTTTTCTTACATCATACAAAAAACCGCTTTTAATTAAAATTTCCTTTGAATTTTCTAGAAGCATTTTAAAAGTTTCGTCCTATACTTTAACATGGGAGCTGTCAGATTTATCACCACTCGGTGTCTTCATCTTTTTTCAAGTTGGATTCCTCAATTAATGGATGAAAAAAAACAATTTTCAAGTAGCATTCCCATCCGCATAAAATTGAGGAATTTCTCAATCATGCAATCGTTAACAAAATACCCACTAGAGGAAAACTCATATATTAAAAAATCGGGTATATTTTAACACATTTGAAAAAACAGTTCAAAACGTAAGCGTATCCATGCATCAGAGCCGCTAGTTTCAGTATTTTTTTTAATTTTACTACAACAAAAATAATATATAATACTATACACTCTCGGAACAATGCAAGTAAGACATATGATATTTTTGGTACATAAGTAATCTTATAGTACGTTCACACTACAGTTTATATTACGTGATATAGAGTATCTTAATATCAAAAGAATTGTACCTATGTACATGTAACTAGATGGATAGTTGCTGATATCAAGATACTCTATATCACGTACTATAAGCAGTAGTGTGAACGTACTATAATGCTTCCAAATTATGCATACAGATCGTCGAATGTAAAATTTTAACTTTAACTGAACGTTAACAATCGTTTTGTATGCACGGAACATTGAGGAGCTTGTAAAGAAGTCGAATCCATAATAATTCCAGAAAAAGCATGAGTAAAAACAAGAATAAGTACATACTCTAATTGTTATGTTTTGTATTCTCCGTGCGTGGAGTAACGATTATGATGTAGAAGGAGAAGTTCGCTCATCACGCTCATGAGGCACCAAGAGTGGACAGTAATGTTTGCTAGAATGAAAGATCCTAGCTAATCGCCAGCTAGGGTTTGTGTCAAAAATCTTAAGAGACATCACTGACCCGTACTGCCTGAAAGCTCTCTATTGCTCACTGGTACGACCGATCCTAGAAAATTCCTTATCAATTGATTTGGAGCTTGAGGATAAAAACAATACAGCGCAGGTTTATCCGGATGGCATTGCGTGATCCGCAAAATCTCCCACCGTATTCATATCGGTGCAATCCGCTGCAATTGCATACGTTGGAACGCCGATGGAAAAATCAACAAGCGGTTTTTGTTGCTAAACTTCTGAATGGAGAGGTCGACTGCTCAAGGCTTCTCTCTCAACTGAACATCCGAGTTCCTCCGAGAGCATTACGGAGTGGTACTCTTCTGCAACCCCGATTCCATCGAACAGCGTTTGGAAACAACGAACCTCTAACAGCTATGATGCGAGCGTTTACGACTGTCGAAGAATTGATAGAATTTGGCGAACCTTCAGCTCACTTTTTTTCTCGTGTTTGTAATGCCCGTTTTATTTAATTTTAAGTTTGTGTCATGTAGACAATAAGTCCGATGAACTAAATTGATTTAACAAATAAATAAATATGAAGAGAAAGTGTTGAAAGTTCCGTCAGTGTACGGTTGGTTGGAAATAGAATAGAAGTAATGAAAATCGAGCGAAAGGACATGGGTAAAGCAGTACTCGAACCACAACATAACAATTGGAGTATGTAAACTCCCAAGTAACCACGGTAATGCGGGATCGCATCAATTCAGCAGTTGTCAAGTAATGAATAGCTTAAGAATGTTGTGATGCATTATCAATGCAATAATGCTACTTTAGCAACGTTTTAGAGCATCCGTATCGGGCGCAACTATCTGGGCGACTAATATACTAGCGCATCGAGCTGTCCAACTTCAATGATGCAATAATGCCCTAATAATGAACTCAGACGAACACACTCTCAATCATCCTGTCAAAATAACACAGCAAATCAAAACAAAGGCGCAAATATGTACAACTAGGTGCTGGCTTCAAGGTGTACTTCGGACCAAGGGTTCTACAACAGTGATCCAACTTCAAATCGCTAGTTGCATATTCATTGTTGCTATTACAGCCTCGTGGTTTCTTGGGGTTCTTTTCAGGCCTGTCTGAAGAAAAAGAATGAAGAAAAAACATGAAGAAAAAACCGTCGCACCACGTGGTTTGCGCAAAACATCTCCTACAGGTTCCCCCGGGACACTCCAGAGGTAGCCAGAGTGGACAATGTGGTTAATGGTTATCTTTCATGCCAATCCGAAACCTATCCACAAGAAATCATAAAAAAGGCATCGCACGACCCTCTTGATAAAATTCCTATTATTAAACCAAATTGACCTAAAGTTGATAAAGCAATACTAATGTAACCTCGTTTTTCTCGGGATAAGCAAATTGTTAGATAGGTCCTTTTGAAAAGTTACGCGAGAATAGTTTTCTTTGAATCAGAGACCGAAATTTTCGCCTACCTGAGAAGAAAAACGTCCTTTTTCACCCGCTTGGAGAAGCAAATGAGAATGTGAGAAGCGAGAGACTATTATACGCTCACAGCAGTTTTCGCGAGAAAAGCAACGGCGATTTAGAATTTTCGGAGAGCATGAGTAGCTGATAAATTGTTTTTTTTCGGTGAATCATAGATGCCGATAATTATTTTTCACTTACTTTTTGACACCTGAAAATGCACCCGTCTTTGTGCTTGTTTTATTCTGACATTATAATTCTATAATGATGGTCCATGGCGGTACCAGTGTGCACCAACTTGGCCTTATTTTCGGGTTTTGCTCCTCGTTTGCGATCTTAGCATCAGAGTTGCAATTCTCCTCGGTGCTAGCAGGGTGCTTAGTGAAAAGGTACTCCGGAGATTGGCAAACGCAAACTCACCTGAGAGATTTTTGTTTTGTTTCCACTCTCTGCTAGACACCACAAGTTGAGTGACACCAAAGTGTCTGTCGTTTGCACCCTCACCACACAAACAGGCCGGAGCGTGTGAGTGATCTCTGAGGAGCACCGAAGAGAGCAGAATTATTTCACCGGGGAGAGTCACCCTGGTGAAAAAATTATTGCTAGTTTTATACCGCAACAGTTGAATTTCAACATTTTTACAATGTTACTGATTTCTTAATGTTCTTCGTCTTCATTTCGGCGTATCCAAGCATATTGCTTATCGCAATTAGCTGATTGTCAGGCTCTCACAACCTAATGTTCTAGATGCACTTGCATAGTTATTAAGCTTCCGAAGCCAATCACCTATGCATGAATTTGTATATTTTGTGGCAAGCACAATGATACTCTTATGCCCAGGGAAGTCGATATTTATTTAAGTCGACTGGACTGTGAATCGAACCCGCCTCTTCTGGATTGGTAGTTCCGTGCTTTTACCGACTAGGCTATCCGCGGCCCATAATTCGTAATTTTCATCTATTTTTTTTTTACGAATTCATTTATTTGTACAGGCTCAATCGAATCAACTTTACAGAGCCAAGTTTTCATGTTTATATACATCAGTTATCTTAGAACTAAGGTTAAGGGGATAGGAACCGATTACTCGCGGTCGTCTCGAGGTTAATAGGAATAACAATTTTAAGGATGGGAAAATTGGGGTGGAAATTTTGAACAAAGCATAAGGAACAATGGTTTTCTTATATCTAGAACTTCAAATTACAATTTTTTAATTGAACGTTTTTAATTTAAAAAAAAAGAATAACTCACACACACACACAATCACACTCACACACACACAACCACACTCACACACTGGCGCACACATTCCTCACAAATTTAACCTAAACAAGTAAGTTAATCAAACTACAATCTAAGGCTAATGTTAGTCAAAAACACATAAATGAGTTTCATAAACTCCAGATCGCGTGCAGCCAAAATGTCTCGAATCGGTACATTGGGTTGTCTACCTCGAGCCCGAAGGGAATCATACAGCTCAGATCTGACTCCACGATGCTCAGCACAAAACCAAATAACGTGATCTGCGTCCTGGTAACCTTTGTCCGCATTCACAGAGATTGCTGTCTCCCAGCCCAACACGGAACAAATGAGCGTTTAAAGAATAATGATTGGACATGAGGCGAGACATCACACGAATGAAGTCTCGACCCACATCCAATCCCCTGAACCAACATTTCTTAGAAACCTTTGGAGTGATAGAATGTAGCCATCGCCCCAAGTCTCCTCTACTCCATTTATACTGCCAGCTATCGAGTGATATCTGACGAAAAATATAGAAGAATTCGTTGAAGGCGATTTGTCGATCATAAATATCGCCTTCCATACAGATCGTCGAATGTAAAATTTTAACTTTAACTGAACGTTAACAATCGTTTTGTATGCACGGAACATTGAGGAGCTTGTAAAGAAGTCGAATCCATAATAATTCCAGAAAAAGCATGAGTAAAAACAAGAATAAGTACATACTCTAATTGTTATGTTTTGTATTCTCCGTGCGTGGAGTAACGATTATGATGTAGAAGGAGAAGTTCGCTCATCACGCTCATGAGGCACCAAGAGTGGACAGTAATGTTTGCTAGAATGAAAGATCCTAGCTAATCGCCAGCTAGGGTTTGTGTCAAAAATCTTAAGAGACATCACTGACCCGTACTGCCTGAAAGCTCTCTATTGCTCACTGGTACGACCGATCCTAGAAAATTCCTTATCAATTGATTTGGAGCTTGAGGATAAAAACAATACAGCGCAGGTTTATCCGGATGGCATTGCGTGATCCGCAAAATCTCCCACCGTATTCATATCGGTGCAATCCGCTGCAATTGCATACGTTGGAACGCCGATGGAAAAATCAACAAGCGGTTTTTGTTGCTAAACTTCTGAATGGAGAGGTCGACTGCTCAAGGCTTCTCTCTCAACTGAACATCCGAGTTCCTCCGAGAGCATTACGGAGTGGTACTCTTCTGCAACCCCGATTCCATCGAACAGCGTTTGGAAACAACGAACCTCTAACAGCTATGATGCGAGCGTTTACGACTGTCGAAGAATTGATAGAATTTGGCGAACCTTCAGCTCACTTTTTTCTCGTGTTTGTAATGCCCGTTTTATTTAATTTTAAGTTTGTGTCATGTAGACAATAAGTCCGATGAACTAAATTGATTTAACAAATAAATAAATATGAAGAGAAAGTGTTGAAAGTTCCGTCAGTGTACGGTTGGTTGGAAATAGAATAGAAGTGAATGAAAATCGAGCGAAAGGACATGGGTAAAGCAGTACTCGAACCACAACATAACAATTGGAGTATGTAAACTCCCAAGTAACCACGGTAATGCGGGATCGCATCAATTCAGCAGTTGTCAAGTAATGAATAGCTTAAGAATGTTGTGATGCATTATCAATGCAATAATGCTACTTTAGCAACGTTTTAGAGCATCCGTATCGGGCGCAACTATCTGGGCGACTAATATACTAGCGCATCGAGCTGTCCAACTTCAATGATGCAATAATGCCCTAATAATGAACTCAGACGAACACACTCTCAATCATCCTGTCAAAATAACACAGCAAATCAAAACAAAGGCGCAAATATGTACAACTAGGTGCTGGCTTCAAGGTGTACTTCGGACCAAGGGTTCTACAACAGTGATCCAACTTCAAATCGCTAGTTGCATATTGATTGTTGCTATTACAGCCTCGTGGTTTCTTGGGGTTCTTTTCAGGCCTACCGAAAGTCTGAAGAAAAAGAATGAAGAAAAAACATGAAGAAAAAACCGTCGCACCACGTGGTTTGCGCAAAACATCTCCTACAGGTTCCCCCGGGACACTCCAGAGGTAGCCAGAGTGGACAATGTGGTTAATGGTTATCTTTCATGCCAATCCGAAACCTATCCACAAGAAATCATAAAAAAGGCATCGCACGACCCTCTTGATAAAATTCCTATTATTAAACCAAATTGACCTAAAGTTGATAAAGCAATACTAATGTAACCTCGTTTTTCTCGGGATAAGCAAATTGTTAGATAGGTCCTTTTGAAAAGTTACGCGAGAATAGTTTTCTTTGAATCAGAGACCGAAATTTTCGCCTACCTGAGAAGAAAAACGTCCTTTTTCACCCGCTTGGAGAAGCAAATGAGAATGTGAGAAGCGAGAGACTATTATACGCTCACAGCAGTTTTCGCGAGAAAAGCAACGGCGATTTAGAATTTTCGGAGAGCATGAGTAGCTGATAAATTGTTTTTTTTCGGTGAATCATAGATGCCGATAATTATTTTTCACTTACTTTTTGACACCTGAAAATGCACCCGTCTTTGTGCTTGTTTTATTCTGACATTATAATTCTATAATGATGGTCCATGGCGGTACCAGTGTGCACCAACTTGGCCTTATTTTCGGGTTTTGCTCCTCGTTTGCGATCTTAGCATCAGAGTTGCAATTCTCCTCGGTGCTAGCAGGGTGCTTAGTGAAAAGGTACTCCGGAGATTGGCAAACGCAAACTCACCCGAGAGATTTTTGTTTTGTTTCCACTCTCTGCTAGACACCACAAGTTGAGTGACACCAAAGTGTCTGTCGTTTGCACCCTCACCACACAAACAGGCCGGAGCGTGTGAGTGATCTCTGAGGAGCACCGAAGAGAGCAGAATTATTTCACCGGGGAGAGTCACCCTGGTGAAAAAAATTATTGCTAGTTTTATACCGCAACAGTTGAATTTCAACATTTTTACAATGTTACTGATTTCTTAATGTTCTTCGTCTTCATTTCGGCGTATCCAAGCATATTGCTTATCGCAATTAGCTGATTGTCAGGCTCTCACAACCTAATGTTCTAGATGCACTTGCATAGTTATTAAGCTTCCGAAGCCAATCACCTATGCATGAATTTGTATATTTTGTGGCAAGCACAATGATACTCTTATGCCCAGGGAAGTCGATATTTATTTAAGTCGACTGGACTGTGAATCGAACCCGCCTCTTCTGGATTGGTAGTTCCGTGCTTTTACCGACTAGACTATCCGCGGCCCATAATTCGTAATTTTCATCTATTTTTTTTTTACGAATTCATTTATTTGTACAGGCTCAATCGAATCAACTTTACAGAGCCAAGTTTTCATGTTTATATACATCAGTTATCTTAGAACTAAGGTTAAGGGGATAGAACCGATTACTCGCGGTCGTCTCGAGGTTAATAGGAATAACAATTTTAAGGATGGGAAAATTGGGGTGGAAATTTTGAACAAAGCATAAGGAACAATGGTTTTCTTATATCTAGAACTTCAAATTACAATTTTTTAATTGAACGTTTTTAATTTAAAAAAAAGAATAACTCACACACACACACAATCACACTCACACACACACAACCACACTCACACACTGGCGCACACATTCCTCACAAATTTAACCTAAACAAGTAAGTTAATCAAACTACAATCTAAGGCTAGTGTTAGTCAAAAACACATAAATGAGTTTCATAAACTCCAGATCGCGTGCAGCCAAAATGTCTCGAATCGGTACATTGGGTTGTCTACCTCGAGCCCGAAGGGAATCATACAGCTCAGATCTGACTCCACGATGCTCAGCACAAAACCAAATAACGTGATCTGCGTCCTGGTAACCTTGTCCGCATTCACAGAGATTGCTGTCTCCCAGCCCAACACGGAACAAATGAGCGTTTAAAGAATAATGATTGGACATGAGGCGAGACATCACACGAATGAAGTCTCGACCCACATCCAATCCCCTGAACCAACATTTCTTAGAAACCTTTGGAGTGATAGAATGTAGCCATCGCCCCAAGTCTCCTCTACTCCATTTATACTGCCAGCTATCGAGTGATATCTGACGAAAAATATAGAAGAATTCGTTGAAGGCGATTTGTCGATCATAAATATCGCCTTCCATAGCACCCACCCTTGCAAGCGAGTCCGCTTTCTCATTGTCAGGAATCGAACAATGAGAAGGGACCCACACAAAGGTGATAATAAAAGAACGTGAAGATAAAGCACTTAGAAGACCTCGTATTTTCATAAGAACCGGCCTCAAGGAGCGAATAGCCTCTATAGAACTAAGACTATCCGTGAAAATGAAGTATTGAACCGGTGTAAAAGAGGCAACAGTTTCTAAAGAAAAATAAATTGCTGCCAATTCCGCGACAAAAACAGAACAAGGTGCTTGAAGTTTACGAGCGACGCTATAATTTTCATTGTATACACCAAAGCCAGCGGAGTCCTCTATCAAAGACCCGTCAGTGAAAAACGTTTTAGTGGAATCAACTAGGCCAAACTTTGCAGCAAATATCACCGGAGCAATCATAGGACGATGATGCTCTGGGACTCCACGAAGCTCCTGTTTCATGGATAAATCAAAATGAACCGAATTTCCGAAGTCGGAAAAGCAAACACAATTGGGAATATTAAGCGAAGGGCTGACATCCTGTGTTATGTACAAATGAAACAAGCTCATGAAGCGGGTTTGAGGATTCAACTCTAGGAGCTTCTCAAAATTTTCGATCACCTGGGGGTTCATAACTTCACACCTGGTGAGGAGCCGGAGAGATAACTCTGTAAACCGATCTGAGAGTGGCAACATGCCAGCCAGCACTTCAAGACTCATGGTGTGAGTCGAGTGCATGCAACCTAACGCGATACGAAGACACCGATACTGAATACGTTCCAGTTTAATGATGTGCGACCGAGCCGCTGACTGAAAACAAAAACTACCGTATTCCATAACCGACAAAATCGTTGTCCGGTACAACGTTAGAAGATCTTGCGGATGTGCTCCCCACCAGGTCCCGGTAATTGTGCAGAAAAAGTTGACCCTTTGCTGGCATTTTCGCTTCAGGTACTCAATGTGAGATCTCCATGTGCACTTTGAATCGAACCAGACCCCAAGATATTTAAATGACATGGAATGAGTTATCGGTGTACCCAAAATTTGAAGTTTCGGTTGTGCAGGGTTATGCTTCTTAGAAAAAACTACCAACTCAGTTTTCTCCGTAGAGAATTCGATACCTAGCTCTAGAGCCCAAGTAGACAAATTGTCTAAGGTATCCTGCAAGGGTCCTTGTAGATCGACCCCATTGGGTCCCGTGACAGACACTACGCCGTCATCTGCAAGTTGTCTCAACGTACAGTTGTCACCTAGACAACCGTCAATGTCTTTGACATAAAAATTATACAAAAGAGGGCTTAAACATGATCACTGGGGGAGACCCATGTAGCTAAATCGAAAAGCTGTAGAGTTTCCATGAGAAAAGCTCATATGTTTCTCTGACAGCAAATTGTACAAAAAATTGTTCATTAATGGTGAAAAACCACAAGCATGGAGTTTATCTGAGAGAACTTCAACAGATACTGAATCAAAAGCCCCCTTTATGTCCAAGAATACAGAAGCCATTTGCTCTTTTTTAGCAAAAGCTAACTGAATATCTGTGGAAAGCAACGCGAGGCAGTCGTTCGTGCCCTTGCCTCTGCGGAAACCATATTGCGTATCTGAAAGCAGGTTATTCGTCTCAACCCATTTGTCCAGACGGAAAAGGATCATTATCTCCAACAACTTTCGAATACAAGATAACATCGCGATGGGTCGATAGGAGTTGTGGTCGGACGCGGGTTTACCAGGTTTTTGAATGGCAATAACTCTCACCCGTCTCCAGTCATCCGGTACAATGTTGAGTTCCAGACACTGATTAAACAAGTTCAACATGCGCCTCTTCGCGAAGTCTGGGAGGTTCTTGAGCAAGTTGAACTTGATCCTGTCAGCTCCTGGAGCCGTATTGCCACACGAAAGGAGTGCGAGAGAGAGTTCTACCATTGAAAAGGGTTGGCTAATCTCATCTATCGAATTCGTTGTTTCGCGAGGAAACATTTGTGCTGGCACAGAATCTGGACAAACTTTTCGCGCGAACTTGAGGATCCATTGGTCCGAGTACTCCTCGTTCTCGTTGTTCGTAATTCTGTTACGCAATCTTCGCGCCGTATTCCAAAGGGTACTCATCGACGTTTCGCGCGATAACCCGTCCACGAATTGTCGCCAGTAACCGCGTTTCTTGGCCTTGATGAGGCTCTTAAATTCTCGTTCGAGAGCCGTGTACCTTTCAAAGTGCTCAGGTGTTCCACGTCTACGAAAAACTTTGAACGCGTCAGACTTTTTGCGGTAAACCTCGGTGCATTGCTGATCCCACCATGGGGAAGGAGGTTTCCTGCGAAATGACGTCCCTGGAACTGGTCGAGTTTGAGCTTGAAGCGCGCTTCCAAAATCAGGTTGGAGAGGAAGTTATATTCCTCCAGCGGTGGAAGCCCTTCTACCGTTGATAAGGCTTCATCTACTGCTGTCTTGAACCTTGTCCAATCGATATTACGAGTTAGATCATACGTGACGTTGATGGATGCCGGTGGAGTGAGCCCGGTGGCAACCGAAATTTTTATAGGCAAATGATCACTACCGTGGGGATCCTGGATCACATTCCACGTGCAGTCCAACGATAATGAATTCGAGCAAAGTGTGAGGTCTAACCTACTACCAAGTGAGGATGGACCAGCCAAGCGTGTAACTTCTCCATTGTTGAGAACTGTCATATTGAAGTTGTCACAGAGGTCATATATCAAAGAAGACCGGTTGTCATCGTACAGTTCTCCCCAGCCTGTACCGTGAGAGTTAAAATCTCCCATGACCAATCGCGGAGCAGGCAGAACCGAACAAATATCTGAAAGTTGTTTTCGGTTAATTGTTGCTCTAGGAGGAATGTACACAGAAGCAATGCAAAGGCTTTTATTTTTAATAACAGCCTGACATGCGACAGCTTCAATACCTGGAATTGGAGGAAAATTCACTCTATAGAAGGAGTAGCACTTTTTGATCCCCAAAAGTACTCCTCCTCCACGTGAATCCTCACGATCAAGCCGAATAATGTTGAAATCGTTAATCGGAAGATCGATTTCGGCTGAAAGCCATGTTTCACAAAGAGCAAATGCATCACAACCGATATTGTGAGCTAAAAATTTTAATGATTCCAATTTAGGAATAAGACTTCGACAATTCCACTGCAGAACAGTGATCAAATCCCCGACCTCTTTTGGCAAATTATCCATCGAAGGAAATGATAGCTGCAAGGAGGGGCCACTTTAATGTTAATTTCTTCAAAAAAGTTTTCACAGTGGGAAGCATTGCCATAACAATGCTTTTAAGAGGGTCAGACATTTCGAGGTATTTAAAAATACCTTCCACAATATCATCGAACGAGAACAGCCCAGATGAAGGGGGGGCTTCAATTTTCATCTATGATATTCTGAAAGTACAAAAAAGGAACCGGGGGACACGAAAAAAACTTCGGACTGTACTTTCTTGTTCCCGTTTTCCAGCGATTTTTTCTTAATTTTTGAATCAAGGTTTCACTCACGTTAGTGCGGTGTAGTCCTTTTCCGCTCTTTCACTCTTCGTCGTTCACACTGCAATGAGTGTATGAACGCTCAGGCAGCGAACTGCCAATTCTCTCGCTCTCCCGTGCTGTGTCGAACAATCTCTACTGTGGTGTCAGGAAAGAATCTCCGTAGAGACTGAGTGAGGTTCACCAAAGAGAGCTAAAAAAGTGCACCCGGGTGATTCTCCCCAGAGAAATTGCAACCCTGCTTAGCATGTTTTCAGTGAAAAATGTGACATGAGAACAAATGTTCGTTGAATTGTGGAGAGAGATATTTCGCATATGCAAGCGAGAGGATAATGAATTATCGGCGAAAAAGGAGAGATGAAAATGTGAACGGTTCGCTACTCATCGAAAACCTGTTTGAGAGAGAGCATGGTTTTCACCCAGCTGAGCGATAATTTCGATCTCTGCTTTGAATAAAATTCAAAATTTGCCCCTTATCCTGATTGCGTAAAAAATAAACAACTGGAGATGTGTGACAATTGGCAGTCGAATAGCAACCCTCTCTCGCGCCACTATCGCGATGCTAAATTTGAGCGCCTGATGCTTTCCGATAGTCGGGCTACAATTTTTCTAGCGCTTTTAGTTGAACCGATACTGTTTAAAGTGATGGTGAGGGCGATCAAATATAGTTTAGTCGCGCACCGCTAAGGATGCTCTTATGGCATTACAAAAGATATAGCATTAGTCCGATCTTAGTGGGGCCCTTTTCAGCTTTAATCCAACTCTAATGGTTCACTAGACGTAATGTCTATGCCCTATAAATCCATGCTTTTACAGCTTCGTGGTTACTTGGGCTGCGTTGGGGCCTTAACAATTTACCGACCGTTTTCGTACTCTGAGTAAAGTTCTCTCGTTATACCGACAATTAAATCGTGGTCAAGATGACTATTGCATATAATGGTAATAATAGCCATGCAAATGGACAAATTCACCACGTTCACGGCATTCTTGACTACACTGAAAAAATCTTTCACTTAGCTACTAATGGAATCACAAGTAGATATTATCCAATACCAAAATAAGTGACTTTTACACCCCGTTCGCACTACAACCTATATTACGTGATATAGAGTATCTTGATATCAAATGCCATGTACATTATTTCCAGTGAAAATTAGATGTATAGATGCTGATATCAAGATAGTCTATATCACGTAATATAAGTTGTAGTGTGAACGGGGTGTTACATGATTTTCACATACAAAAAGAAATTCTACTTGACTAATCATATACATTTCACTGGACACATAAGATTCACTTGAATTTGCAAAGCATTTTCCACTTCCTGAATCACATGAAAGTTAAGTGAATTTCTAGTGGATATTTTCCACTGATTATGTGAAATTTATTTCGGGTGTATGATCATGGTAACTAGGACTATTCCAACATTATGGTTATTGTTGAATCAACTATTTTTAATTGTCGTTTTCACCATGATCAAAGTCAGTTCAAATAACCATACTGCAATAGTCATCCTAACCCCCGATCATGGTAAAATTTACTATCAAATTCGTCTCTGTGTGGAAAAATTACCCGACATGATAGTCGCTCAGCGTGTATGCAAGAAAGGCCTTTTCAACTTAATTTGGACTATTTTTACTTCAGTGTATATAATATATTTATGCCGCTGTTTTGCAGAATGGCGCTGCTGTCGTACGCTATCTGTCATAGTATGGCTAGGAAAATAACCAAACATTGCCGAAAATAGGAAAAACATTGCTCGACGTTCATTAATTGCTGCGCTTTAATTCTATAATTTCCAGAAATCTACGCTTCTCCTAAGAAAAACATCGTTCAAATTATATCGCACGTGAAAAAAGCTACAGTTATTTATATATGCTGTAACCCCAGTCCATAGCTTCCTTAGTTCATCTGATATTTGAAAACTGCATCGATTAAATGATGGCTACCGACATAATAAAAGGGTACGTTTTCACATCTTTCGGTACCGATATATTTATTTGATGCGGTTCGCATTATAATTCATTTTTTTATCCTATAGGTACTCACATCTTCAACAAGAGCTAAACAAGGCTCGCGATAATCTCAAGGGCTTGAATGATAATATACGCAAAATCATTGGACGTGATCCGTCGACCACTGAACAGTATAATAGCGGGAGCAGGTATTGTAGTACCATTACTTTTTATATTTAGTTATAGTATTTCAAAACAGGTCGATTCATTTATAAAACTGGGGTTATCAGAAGAGAATCGATCGAACCAGATAGGAACTCTTATAATTTTCATCTAAATTAATCTTCTTAACATTTATATTTTGGTACAGCTTTGGAGCATATTCACGCAACGATGTTAGAAAACGTAATTCGGCTGGATTTGAGCCAGGTAGACGAATGGAACAAGAACGTCGCTTTTCTGATGTTGGCGGGCAGAATCCATCCAAACGACGAGCCGTTGGGGAAACGAAATCGGTTTTCAGCCGATTGTCCGGTCCTCCGAACCGCGATCTAGAATACGAAAAACCGAGAATTCATTCTCGGGTTATCAAAGAACAACCAACAAGACAAGAGATTGTTGCTGCTCAAGCTGGCGATGAACAATCTCGTGCCCGAAATCGACGCATCTTTGGTTCCCTCCTAGGTACGTTACAAAAGTTTTCGCAGGAAGAGTCCAAACTGAAGTCAAAAGAAGAGAAAAAGGCACAAATAGAGAAGAAACTGGAAGAACAACAAAAGGTTGAACGGGAAAACTTGCGCAAAGAAAAGCAATGCTTGTATACCGATCGAAAACGTCAGCAGTTGGAAATTCGCGCTTTAGAAACGAAGATGAACAAAATGAAGGACCTGGAAGCGTGGGAAGAAACGAAGAAACCGCTGGCCAATTACATCAAAACCAAAACGAAACCACCCATTTATTATCTTCCTAAAAAGATGGATCCGAAAATGGAGAAAAAGTTAAAAGAATGCCAAGAGGAGCATGCAAGTTAGTGTCTTGATGTACCTAATAATTCTTTCATTCTATTTTTATACCGAATTATTTACTTGTAGAAATGATGGAAGAAAAGCGTCAAGAGGTAATGGAGAGTATTGCCACTATCGAGGCTCGTCTCAAAGCTGACCTTAAACATTTAGAAGAGAACGCTAACCGCGATCGATCTGTTGCCACCGATACGAATCTGAATAACTCTAAACTGGACCGTATTGCTGCCGCAGATGACGATGAGGATTATCATGAAGATGATCATGCAAACAGTTCGTACAACGATGATGATCATTCAGACGTAGCCGAAGGACCTGCACTACCATCTGCGTTGGTTGCACCGAATTTTAAAATTACTATCCATAACAATGAGATTAAGCAAGGTAGGTTCAGGAGTATGTTTTGTGTACCATAATCACTGAATTTTATTTTCTATTCTTAGCTGAAAAATCAGAATTGTCTCCGAAAATATTACGCTTAGTCGATGGAACAGTTTCATCATCGATGAACATTGATTCGCCACCGGAAAATGCTTCCTTTTTGACTCAGGGTGAAAATTTCCAAATCACATTCAAAACTGATCGTAATTCTGAGTGATCCAATCAGTCGCTCTCCGTACTGTCATCCCTTGCAAACAACGAGCAATGTTGAATACGAAATAATGCATTGCCATCGATATACAGTACAACAAGAGTTGAAAAACAGGGCCATTCAAAAGTGCTTCATTAATAAACAAGATCATCATAATGTCACATTATTCATAAGGCGTCGATATGTTCGCGAAATAGAACCAGAAGGAAGAGCAATCTGAAGATGAAGTATTAACTACTGTGAAGGCAGAATTACTTTTTCTGCCTGTTCCAACACAGTATTTCCGGATGCGTTTTCCTAGTGTATCCGTAGACTTCATATGTAATGAAGAGGAAACTATTTCAACAACTAGTAATGTAGCCGTAAAGTTATGTAACAATGCAGTGAATGGATATAATAATAAAAAACTGATTAATTAAACTTTATTTAGGTTTCTTTCAAACTTATGTCGTCGGCTACCTACTTTCAACAACTTGAGGTCCGATTTATTTTCCGGGTTCAATGATTTAAGTAAACCTTAGATTCAAACTCATGACTTTGACGTGAGAGGTATGCTGCCTGTAACCGCATATCAGCCCCGTATTGAAAAACAGCAAACCGAGAAAACGATCATTCAAGTAAGGCAAGCATTTTTCTTGATTCAGACTGTTTGGCGTACTTTTTACTGTATATTTTGATAGTTTATGTGTAGTAGTATGCATTGTTTACTGTTTACTACATCGAGAATACTTTGGACCAAAAAGTATGCTAAAATCTATATTTTCCTTTTGGGGGGCACTTTTTATCCTCTATGTGGTACTCCGCATCAAGAAATCACTTATGACACGGCAGTAATAAAGAGACACGTCTTACTCTTCCAGATACACTATTTATTCCCCCTCAAACTAACATATATAAAGCATAGCCTACTGCTATTGGTAGCACATTTCCCTTTTTCTAGGATTTATGATGATCTTTTTAATAATGATATTTCTTTACATATATATAAATTAAATAACAATAATTTGCACTTGTCAAGGAAATCTTCATTTTTTAAAATTTTAATTATCAACACCAGGCATGAGAGTTTCACATTCTTCCTCGGTAAATTCTGCACAATCTTCTTCGAACGCTGAAGTATTCTGGGTTTCTAAGGAACCAGATTTATCAGAGGTGTCCAAGGATTTCTGTAGAGATGAATTCGAGTTACTTCGTAGCTTTTTCAGATGCGCTAGGTTCCTTTCGTAGATTCTTCCGCAATCAAAATCTTGTACCAAAGCTCTGGGACCCAATCGATCTAAAACAGTATATTTTGTGCTCTTGTATGTGGTCGATAGTTTATTCCCAGGAGTAAGATTTTTTATGAGTACTGTATCACCTTCCGCAATGTTTGACTCCTTCGCATGGCGTCTGGTGTCCTCTCTTTCTTTACCTTTTGTTTGTTTATAAAATCTAGATCACGATAATCAGAGGTTGGAGGTGCGGTTTCAATGTCATCAATAGCTGGAACTTGGACCTTATTGTCCTTCCGTAGCATAACTCCGTCGGCGTCTTCCCAGTTTTAGAATGTGGAGTCGTGTTGTACATAATCAAATAATCTTTCAAATCTTTTTTCCAATCCTTGCCAAGCCCGTGGCTAATCTGTAACCTCTTCAAAAGTGATCTGTTCTGACGCTCCAGTAGGACATTCTCCTGTGGCCAGTATGGCGCAGAATGGTTGAGAACGATTTTTGCTGTATTCTTCAAATTCTTTGCCAATGAACTGCTTTGCATTGTCAAGTGTAATAGTTCTGGGATACCCTAAACGGGTAAAAATTTTACTCAATCGTTCAACTCAATCGACGTCTCAAACGCCTAAGATCGAGAGCACTACGAACCTACTGTCAGTCTCGTTGCCCTTTCGCCAAGCATCATTTAGCACGTGCAAGTACTAATTATCGCACGTATAACCGTTTCCTTTATAAGCGCTACTGTATACGCACTCAGGAAAATCTTCGCCGACAGCCACGACAATTTTGGAAGTTTGTTAACACTAAACGGAAGGAGAATGGATTGCCCGTTGAGATGTTTCTGGGTAACGAAGTCGCCACATCCGCATCGGAAAAGTGCAATTTATTTGCAACTCACTTCAGACGTGCTTTTTCTGATTCTCCTTCGTCTATACATCAAATTGCAGACGCTTGTAGAGACACACCTAGGGACGTGTGCTTCCTAAATAGCTTTGAGATCACGACCCATCAAGTAAACGCTGCAATAAATAAATTGAAAGACTCTGCATCCAGTCCTGATGGCATACCGTCATGTATCCTTAAAAATGCAGCGAAGAGTTAATCTCCCTCTCGTGAAACTGTTCAACATTTCATTACGGCAGCATGTATTTCCTGGAAGTTGGAAGACGTCAGTCATGTTCCCTGTGTTTAAAAAGGAGATCGACGGAACATCGAGAATTTCAGAGGCATAACTTCGTTGTGTGCTTGTTCAAAGGTTTTCGAGATCATAATGAACGAGGTACTTTTCAACTCGTGTAAGAATTACATCTCTACGGATCAACATGGTTTCTTTCCCAAGAGATCAACCTCGACAAATCTCATACAGTTTGCCTCGTTTTGCATACGCCACATTGATGCTGGCGCACAGATCGACACTGCTTACACTGATTTCAAATCTGCTTTTGATCGAGTTGACCATGGGATACTACTTGAACGCCTACGAAGAATTGGTATCTCAGCGGACCTGGTCAGCTGGTTTGAATCATACCTTAAAAAACGTAGGCTCACCGTTAACATAGGATCTGAATCTTCGGAAGCATTCTCAAATTCATCCGGCGTACCACAAGGAAGCAATCTTGGCCCTTTGTTATTCTCACTCTTCATTAACGAGCTTTCTACCGTACTACCATCTGGTTGCCGTGTGTTTTACGCTGATGACGTCAAAATCTTCATGGTCATCCATACCATCCAGGACTGCCATGCACTGCAACTGTTGTTAGATCGGTTCGCTGGTTGGTGCACCCGAAACATGCTGACGTTAAGCATCCACAAATGCAACATCATTTCATTTCATCGCAAGCTCAACCCAACAAACAATCCAAAGCAATTAATAAACACCCATGTTGATTAAATGTGGAATTATTGCTTTCAGAGCTGAATAAAACAGTAGTTGTTTTATTCTTATGAATAAAAGTTCTTGAGACAGACCAGACAGCTTTTAAATGATTACGAACATTGGGTTGAACAACATGTTTTATAAGCTGTCCTACATTTTTTATTACTCTTCTATTCAATCATCACGGAAAAGTTATAAAAAAGATGGAATAAAAGCAAGTAACTCCAAAATCGTTATCGTTATATAACATCTAGATATAATTATTAAAAAACGCTTAAACAATCATCACGAAAAGCATTGTTTAGCTAAACAACGATATCACTGGGACGTTTATTGCACTCCCAAAGAAGTCAAACTAGAGCATAAAATAGAAATTAATCAACATTAAATGCACGGCTTAACAAGCGTCACTTGAATTAAATAATGAGATACTGGCTGACTAACAAACTAAACAAGGTCATCACATTTGCTTTAAACGTAAGATTAAGTTAGATGATCAGCAAACATTTTAGTTACTAAAACTGTTTTAGCTTTTACATTGGTGAAAATAAAAAATAATATGGATAAAAAACTGAGAAAATACAAAAAAAGTGGAACATACCACAGAAAACTTAAGTCTACTAGAGAAAAATACAAACTTATTTTACAAAATATGAAACTAAATACAACCGTAAACCAACAGTATATAAAAGGTGTTGCAAATTCACATCCTGAAACTGGTATGTTTATATATTTGTTATTAAATAACACATTTTATTGATATTGTTAATTTAAGGATGTCCTGATCTAGAAGATGCGTCTTCCAGAGGTGATAGAGAAAATAATTGTGGTCCTTCTGTTACATCAGATAACTCTTGTACACTCCAAATCAATGCAGTTCAAACTTTTCCCGTTCAAAACAATACAGATAGCACATATGGGGAAGCTCCAGAAGAAAACCCCATAGAAATGCATTAATCCGATCACGCACAATTATGCAATGAACGGCCAGCCTCTCGAACGTGTTCATCAAGTTCGTGATCTTGGTGTCACTCTGGATTCGGCACTAACGTATCGATTGCATTACGACGATATTATCAGCAAAGCGAATCGACAGCTGGGTTTCATTTTTAAAATATCTAGTGAATTTAAAGACCCTCTCTGCCTTCGGTCTTTGTACTGTGCTCTGGTGCGGTCGATTTTGGAATCCAACTCTGTTGTTTGGTGCCCATATCAGGCAACATGGACAGCTAGGATCGAAGCAATTCAACGAAGATTCGTGAGATATGCCCTGCGTCGCCTACCGTGGCGTGACCCGTTGAACCTTCCACGATACGAAGACAGATGCAGATTGCTGGGACTACAGACATTGGACCATAGGCGAAATATTGCGCAAGCTGTTGTCGTTGCCAATACACTAACAGGTGGAATTGACTCACCGGAGCTATTAAGTCAGCTCAACCTCTACGCTCCTGAACGAATGCTTCGCCAGCGGGACTTCTTGCTGCTTGAACCCCGTAATTCACTATATGGACTTCATGACCCTATCCGCTTCATGTCAGCTAGGTTCAACGTTGTGTATTTTTTATTCGACTTTAACTGTACTTTGGCAACATTCAAGCGCAGACTAACAGAATGGCATACTACGAGAAGGATATTTGATGAGGATAATTGATTGACGACGAGGACTGCTCCGAACTATGGATGTTTCTTATTTTATACTTTGACTATACTCTACGTTTGTAATCCTGTTTATTTTAATTATGTTTACGAATGTGCAACTAAGCAATGTTTTGTATTGTATTGTATTGTTTTTTATTGTATTGTTTTGCAAAAGATACGGAGTTTTTACGCCAAATTAAAACGGCTTTTCCCCGTCATAAACAAATTCATTAAGACCACCTTAGGTCAGATGGAATATATATAATAAATAAATAAATAAATAAATAAACAGTTTCATGAGCGGTTATGCGAGTCATGATTTCGACTTCTTTGTACCTACTGATGTAGTCTATAATTACCAGTAGGTACTCCCCAGAAGGAAGAGGACCCATAAAGTCAATAGCGATATCAACCCACGGCTTTGTTGGCAATTATCTGCGGTGCATTGGGACAGGTCGGCTGGGAAGTCCAACTAGTTGACATCTTTCACATTTTGCACAGAATTCCCTTGTGTCTCGAACCATTGATTGCCACCATGCACGGTCTCGCAGTCGTTTTTTCATAACAGATTCACCCGGATGCCCTTTGTGAACAAGTAGTAACAGTCGCTTAGTAGTAACAGTCGCTTAGGAACAACAAGTTTATTTCCTCTAATCATGGTTTCTCCAATGAATCCCAAATCATTTTGAAATGGTTCAAACGGTTTTGCTAGTATGTTACCCCAGCTACCAGACCGCAAACATTCTCTAACAGCTGTTATCTCTGGATCATCGCGGGCTGCGTCTTCAATTTCGTCAACATCAATAGCCACAGACTCCTGGATTGCTAGTACAATAAATTTGCTATCCTTCTCGAAGTGTTTAGCCTCATCAGAATGAACTAATCGGGATAAAGAATCTGCGATATTTCCGCTTCCTTTACGATACTTAACCTTGAACGAAAAGGATTGTAGTCTCAAGACCCAACGTTCAATGCGAGCGCATGGTGTGGAAGACGGAGAAAAAATAACTTCGAGAGGTTTATGGTCTGTTTCTAATTCAAACTCACGGCCAATCAAGTATAACGAAAAAATTTCTACTGACCATAATAAAGCAAGTGCCTCCTTTTCCGTTTGGCAATAGCGCTTTTCAGTACTAGTTAGACTTTTGCTAGCATAGCATATTATACGAGGATCATTGTCGGTATCGTCTGCAAATTGGACTAAGACAGCGCCCAACGCAACCGGAGAGGCGTCTGCTACCTCCCTAGTGCGCAAGGCATTGTCAAAGAAAGCGAGAGTATTGGAATTTGATATCATTTGTTTCAGTTGCTCGAAGCTGCGTCCAGGTGAACCTATTGTTACTGCATATCAGTTCCCGTAAAGGCGCATTAATTGTTGCTAAATCTGGTATAAACTTCCCAACGTTAGTTCTTCTAATTCTTCTTCTAATTCTTCTAGTTCCCAACGTAGGTGACGAGACCCAAAAAACTTATAACTTCGTCCGGAGAACGGGGTTCACTAAATTTCTGTAGTGCTTGCACCTTTGACGCCGTTGGTTGTATTCCGTTAGCAGAAATAATGTGGCCCAAAAACTCTATTTGTCGTGCTTTAAAGATACATTTATCTTTGGGAAGTTAGAAGAGTGTTGCTTGTCACGGGATCGCGCCGTGCTCGCGATTCATTAGAAAAAAAAACTGCATACATTCAATTGCGCTGTTGTGTGTTGGTGATTCTTCCTCAAGCGAGTCCAAAGTGTCGTCGTTCGCGGGTATTGTGGGGGAAGATATTTCTTGCAACCAAGTGCCAGTATCTAGCACTAGATTTTAGAAGAAAATACCGCAACCGTGCCAAAGTGAATTTTGATTCGGTGTTCAGGATAAGTTTGTAAATTAATCAGTGCAAGAAGAGTGTATTAGACACAGATATCATGTTGCTACCGGAAGATTTCCGACACGTCGGCGACGGCCGGGTTGATGTGGACAAGTGCCGACGGCAGCAGCTGCGGTCCAGCAGGACTTGGCCATCTAGGATATCGAGGAGAGCTGGTTTACAAAGCAACAAATAATTTATTTCTACCATATTTTGAAGACAATATCTTATATCCTGTTTTATTTTATTTTGTCTATTTTGTTTATAGTTATGCTTGTCTCTTTTCAGTAACATTGGAGCGGCCCATTGCTTTTGGCGAAAAGTGCTACATATTTTCAACGTATCGTTAACCAAAACGAACCCGGCTGCTAACCTATCCCAACTATCCAACATCCCAGTGATTTCTCGTGGAAGTGTCATGTCAACACGTTCCTTCCTATTCCCTACTTGACCAGCATTCGGACACGGCCGGCGCCGGTATTGCTTTATAATGGGTCACCAGTTTTTACACATTGAAGATGTATGTTAGTCCCAAACATCATCTGTTGGTTCTTTGTGCAAATACAGCTGATCTGGCAATAACGGAATTGCATCCGTGGGCGGTCAATCATGCTCATGCTCATGAAGATGCATTTATCTTTGTTCAGCATAATATTATGATATTTCAAAACTGAAAGAACTTTGTTCAAAGCCGCATTGTGTTCGTCTTCAGTTTCTCCAGATACTACTATATCATCAATATAATTAATGACATTATCACAGCCGGCAAGAATCTGTTCCATGACTTTTTGAAACATTTAGGGGGGACATGAAATACCAAACATTAGCTTTTTATATCTGTACAATCCTTTATGACAAATAAAGGTTGTAATAGATCGAGAGGCTTCATCCAGTTCAATCTGTATTTTAGATTTTTAATAATTATTATTATTTTTCACAACTAAACTAATTTATTTCAGTATTGCTGATTTACCTGGTAAAATGCGTCTTTAATATACAGACGGCTGAAGAAAGTGGATGACTTGAATCGTGGCAGAAAACTTTCGAAAGTGGGCATCATGTGATGTTCTCTCATGATGGCCTGATTAGCACGTCGCATGTCGACACACAGGCGAAATGCTCCATCATCTTTGACAATAATTACCAAAGGTGACACCCATGGTCAGGGATGCCATATTCACAGACATGTCTGTAAATTTGCAGACTTTTCATTTTTATTGCAGACTTTTTTAACGATGCAGACATTTAGCAGACATTTTATTTATGTTGCAGACTTTTACAGACATTTGAAATATTTTTTAAATTTCAAATAAAAGTATTCTTTGAAGTTCGGATTTAAAACGTACGAGGATCTGGACAGTATAGTAGATACGGTAAGAATCTTTGTTGAAATATTTTAGAATATCGTAGGTATCATTTACAGTAGAAATCCTTGAAGAAACGCAAGCGGTGGGCCACTTGGAGACACAATAGGCCCGGAAATAAGTTTCGTATAGGTCCTTTCCGATGGTAACATGGAGTCCCTACTTATGGTAGTGTTCAATCCCACGCATGTTCAAACCCATGCGAAAAATAACTGTCAAAGCGTTGGTAATATTGGTCCTTCGCCATTAAGTCACAACGAAAATCAAGGTTCACAACAATACATATCATATTTGAGAAATTTATAGACTTCCTCGAAAAAAAACTTCTCCTATGGTCAGGTAGAAACTTCTCAGAAGGAGCAAACAGTTCATGCTAGAAGAACCTTCAAAAATTCATTACCGTAGTTCAAGATCATACTTACCAGAATTACAAGACAGAACTTCCCGAAGAATCAGGAGAGGACTTATCAGAGCTTCAGAGAGAAGTGTAGGGAAGAGGACTTCTCTGAAGATTGGAATTTTTCAGAGGTTTTGGAGTTCTTCCCAGAAATTCAAAGTTGAACTTCCCAGAAAGTTCAGGAAAAAAAAACATTCCCAAATTTCTAGGAAGGGCACTACCTATAATATATCAAAAAATCAAGAAAAAAAATCATCAGGACGATGCGTCATAGATGCTGAGGAAAGAACTTCTCTTAAGTACAGGAAATAAATTCCCAGAAGTTCCGGAAGAAACTTCTCGAATGGTTAGTTGGAACTTCTTAGAAGTGCTTTGCAGCTTTTCCAAAGCTTAGACCAGAACATTCTGCATTTCTGAATTAGGATTTCTCAAAATTCTTTAGAGAGCAAAAAATAAAACATCCCAGGAGCATTGGGGATGCTTCCTTCCAATTTCAGCACGAATTTCCCAATAGTTCCGGAACAAACTTTTCCAAAGTTCTGGAGAAAACTTCCCAAAAGTTCTGAAGAGGACTTCTCAGAAGTCTAGGAACAAATTTAAGGGAATTTTCCTAAAAATTTTGGAATAAAATTTTCCTCGCAGTTCCGGATGGGACCAATCAGAAGTTTGGAAAGAATAAGCTCAGGAAGAAACTTCTCCAAATTTCAGGAAGAACCCTACCAGAGACGGCACTACCTGTAGGGTCAAGAAGGAATTTTTCAAAAACATCATTAGAGAACTCCTCAGAAATTCACAAGAGGACTTCTCAGAAGTTGCGAAGAGACCAAAAGTTCTGGTGGAACTACCCAAAAGGGCTAGAGAGCTTCCCTAAAGTTCCAAATCGAACATTTCAGCATTTCAGAATGAGAACTTCTCGAAGTTCACGAAAACCCAGAAGTTATGGTAGATTCTTTTGATAAAATCAGGAAGAAAATTTCTAGAAGTATATGGGGATCATTTGAGTAGGTCATTTTCATTTCTCAGATATTCGGGAACAAACTTCCCCGAAGTTTAGGCAAATACTCCCCTGAAGTTCAGAAAAAAATATTTCAGCAGTTCAGAAAAGAACTTCTCAGAAGTTCATGAAGAAACATCTAACAACATGAGAAGATTTTCAAAGAAATTCTGGAGAGTACTTTCCCAAAGTTTTGGAGAAACTTTGCTCGTAGTTCAGGATAGGACTTATCAGAAGTTTAGAAAGTACTATGTTCAGGAAAAAAGTTACCAAATGTTTCTAGAAGGTAAGGTTGGGTTTTTAAATGTAAATATCGAAAAAAATAAGAAGTTCAGGAGGAAACTTCCCAGAATAAAGTAAAGAGCCTTGCAGAAGATCAGAAGAGAGTTTCCCTGAAATTTAAGAGATAATCACTGACTAACCGAAGAAGCAAACTATACAAAAATCATTCATATGACCATAATGATATTGATGATCATGAGTGATGTTTACACCATATTAAAATATGGTACACAACATCAATGGTTATCGTTGAATAAAAAAAAAGTCTGTTGATTTTATCAAATGGAAATGGTATTTTAAAATACAAAACTGAAAAGAGCGTTACAGGGGAATAAAAACTATAGAAAATTGTATTATCTATACGAATGCTTCAAGCTTCAGTTTCACTTTAAAAATATGAAACAATAGTGTAAGGTTGCATACAATCCAAGAAATAGATGCAAACATGTTAACATAATCACACAAATAGCGATAATGACATAACTCGCTCTCTTATTACGTCATTTCGTTGAAACAAGTCTAATTTTAAAAAAAAATTGCAGACTTTTATAGACATTCCCAGACATTTCAAATTTTTATCACAGACATTTGAAAGAAATATCTGGCATCCCTGCCCATGGTGTTGCTCCTACCACTGGTTCGATGATGTCAGCCATTAAAAGTTGATCCAACTTTTCTTCGATTCGACTGAGGAGCGCGATTGGAGGCCGTCTAACTCGTTGAGCTACAGGATGCACGTCGAGGTTCACTGGGATTCTAAGCTGCACGTTCTTCATCTTCGGGACAGGCCTTCCTCCTACGGACGTGATTAGGTCGATAGCCGGATCCAAGGCAGAAAGTCCAATCTTCAGCACACCTAAGAGTACTGCTGTATCTTTTCCAAGCAATGGTTGAGAACCTCCTTTGACAACGTAAAATACGGCTGTTTCTTGCTTACGATTTCCTTCATTCCCAACAGCAATCATTGATGCGAACACATGAGACAACGAATGGCTTTGCATCTCGACCGTAACCTCGAAAAACTGTGTTGGAACGTTTCTTGGCTTCCAGCTTACGACTCCTTGCGCTAACATGCTTCGCCAAGTGGTATCATCGATAATATTTTTACTGCTGCCAGAATCTATCAACATTTGAATGAGCACATTACCAACCTCGACCCAAATAAATTCGTCACCATCACCGATGTTGCAAATGAAACTCTGGAGCTCAGCCTGATCTTGTGACTCCTTTGACATGATCGCTCGCACGTTAGCCAGTTTCGCCTTTTTGCCTGTAACGTAGGAATGTTGTTCATCATATTTACGTTTTATTGACGGACGACACACGCGCGCAAAGTGAACAAACTTGCTACACTTCTCACATTGTTTGTTACGCGCTGGGCACTGTTGATCATTCTCGTAATGAGACTTCTGTCCACATCGATAGCAAGAACCGTTCGCTGTTTTATTACTTCCGGTTACGCGGTTCACATTGTCTCTCGAGTCGATCCCAATAGAAGTAGCAGTTGAACTGTTACTATTCTCAGGGATTACCTGAACCTGATGATTGATTGACTCGAATGAGTTAACCATCCATGCCACTCGCGGCAACGTGAGTGTTTCTTCATGAAGGAGTTTTTCCCTCAACTCCGTTGGAGCGTAATATATTATTTTGTCAATAATACGAAAATCTCGGCTTTCCGCAGCAGTCTTACCAAAATCACACTTCTTCGCTTGCTCGGAGCATCGCATCAGAAATTTTGTCAACGGCTCTCGCAGTCGTTCAGATGTTTTTTTCCGGTGTTATCTTGCAGAATTCATTCCTTTCGAATGAATTGTGCTGTTTTGGTGAAAAATGGCCATCCAATTTCTCTATTGCTGTTCTGTACGGATTAATATTATTTTCGTCGTATCCTTGAACATCTGCTCCCTCTATCGAACAGAACAAGTCCTGGAGTTCAAGGCCCCCCTTAGCAAGTAGGATGTTTTTCAATTTAGTGGCATTTTTTTCCTCACTGGCAGCAACGACGACTTCAAAATTCCTCTTCCATCGCAACCATTCTTTACGAATATGCGCCTCGGACAGATGGTTAAATTTGAACGGACTGATGTTCCAACCTTCCATTCTCAGTAGGCCGTGACTTCGACGGTGTATTGGTAGCTAGAAAAAAACATATTTTTTAGCACATGTGGGCATGGTTACCATGGTTACAGTATAACAACCTCTTTTTTCTGTTTCTGAAAATTGCAACTGTGGCTAACTGTAGCTTTTTCCTACGCAGCGGATATGTTTTTTTTTCGCTTTTATGTAGCGGCTTCTCACCTCGGTTTCCTTTGAGCGGCTCTATGCCTGTCCCTGCTCTACGGCAGCGGATGAATCTGTTTCTGCGTAACAGCAGCGGCTTCTGCCTATTTCTGCGTAACAGCAGCGGCTTTTGCCTATTTCTGCGTAACAAATGTTTTTGCCTTAAAAATTATGTTAGTTAATATGCAAAGTTGCATATTTTTTTATGCTTTTTTCATACTTAACGAACACGGATTGTAAGTTCCACCCGCTCGTCGCCAGATGTGGTACTCCGGATCAAGAAATCACTTATGACATTGCAGTAATAAAGAGACACGTCTTACTCTTCCAGATACACTATTTATTATCCCTCAAACTTACATATATATAGCATAGCCTACTGCTATAGATAGCACACTCTACATGGTTTTTCTCCGTAAATAAGCGTATAACCGCTTAAATAGGTATTATAGGGGTATGTGGATTATAACATTGTTCGATAGCAAATATAATAATATACCGGCAGTTAATTTATTTTTTAATTTTGACGAGCGTAACTATTGAAAAAACAATTTCAAAACATTTTGAATGCAAGACAACAACATTCTATTTCACCATAAAACACGCTACAAAAAAAAAAGACTACCTAAACCAACGAACCAATCATTGATTTCTAGCATACATAAGTTGACATTTATGTCATAATGGGAGCCCCTGTGACTGATAATTAAGTGCCGAGAACCCCCTGTTACTGAAAGTAAATGTCACTTTGTGAAACTGCATGTTGGTTTGTGAAAATAAAAATGATTAGATTTTTCTTGTTTGAAAATCGAGAAAAAATAGTTGAGATTCATAAAAAAATATGTTTGTGCTAGGAAGAACACCCATCATCGATACAGATGAAAAAAAACATGTCGAACCATTCTGAACGGCCTTTGTGAAAATATCACCATGAAAATACTTCTCTTCTTTCTCCTATTCTCTTTCCTATTGCATGGCCGAGAGCGGTGTCTTACACATTGTGAGTCTCGATATGCGCTACCAAAGTCAGCTTTTCAAAAGCAGAAACACCGAGACGATAATATGGACCCTACATCAAAGGAAGGTTGAAGCATTAAGTGAGGAACGAGAAACCCTAACCAATTTTACTCTTAGCCAAACAAGCTAACACACAAGCTTCAAGGTAAGATGAATTCAATATCATGGTAAGAAAATCATATTAATGTCTCTGAATTTTCATATATTTATGTAACATTATACGTTGGGATAAAGGGAGGGACCATCAGAGTACCCGATTGAAGCGATTTGGATAAGAAGACTGGGACTGCCAACTTCCTGTTGTTAACATTTCGTGAATAAAGGGCGGGCTCCAGGGGGTGAGTAACTCTACCACGTTGTGTTTGTGTTGATCGTGTACGAATGTGTTTCTGGGGTGGCAGAAGGTGTTTTTGTGTTTCACAAACTACAACCGAAAATTTATCCTTATTGGCAACCATGGACGGTTTAGACGTCTAATACACGCTCACTTGTGCATCATCTGAATAACATTAGTGTAAGCGAGAGGGAAACAAAAACAAACAGTCGATTCGTGTAAGTGGTGCGAGATATGAATTTATTTTTAATGTGGTTGCGAGTGTGCTTGAAATGTGGCAAATTGTGTTTTTGAGAGTGTTAACACAAGGTGGCAGAGTGACTTTCCCCGTGGCGGGCTCTTCTCCCCATCTAATGGGACTTTTTAATTGCTGAGGTTCTGATGTGGTTTTGATGTGGTTTCTGCGAACTTGTTTCTGGAAGGAGATTCTCTATAGACCCCTGTAGCTTTGGGTTGCGAGTTAGTGTACCTGCTTTGACCCTTCATGCAGGAACATGATGAAACATTTACCACAGAACAACCTTGGTCAAATCCTTTAATTAAAACAGTCCAGTGCTACAGGCAGTTGCCTTGCTATATTAGATGGTAATTTACATCATCATCATCATCACCACCATCATCATCATCATCATCATCATCAATAGTATGCATTGTTTACTATACAAACAAAACAAAATGAAAAAAAGGTAGTTTTGAGAAAAAAACGCATTGGGACAGGATATGTAGTTACTTTGTCTGTAAAGCATAAATGTAACCGCATACCAGTCCCATTCTGTTTGATAAACTTCATCGCACTGCCGCGGCATGCTTTGTCATGGGGTTCGTTCAAATATTACGTAAGACATTTTCCGACCCTCCCTTCCCATGTAACGTTGCCAAAAATGTAGAATTATAAATTTTGAACCTAAAAAGACGCAAAACCAATTCCAGTTATTTAGCGTGTTATGTAATGGTTGACCTGACTCCATTATTCATAAAAAAAAACATAATTAACCTGTCCGCGATAGTCAGTCATCATCAGCTCAGAATCAGAACGAGTTTCACGGGAATTTAAAATTTCTTTACGGAATCAAAATGTCCTCATTAGAGCTAATTAAGAGTTACTTTGGTGATACTGATGAAATTCCGTCCATGAGGATTGTAAATTTAATGAGAATGACGAGAATATCGTGAAAAATGCAAAGATTTTGGTTGAATTTCGCTTCTTTTCTGTCTGACGAGAAGGATCATGGAAGTCTGATGATGATGAAACATGTGGAAGTTCTTGCTCCACAAAAGCGGATGATGATCCACTCGTGTCAGTGGATAATGATCCTGAAGATGATGCAGCCTTAGATGCTCCATTTTTAAATGCGGATCAAGAAAAGGTCCGTGGCGCATCGAATGATGGTTTACGTTTTATACATGCGGATCATGATTCAGATAGTAGCTTTTTTGCCACAGAGACGGAATTAATGAACACCGGAACAACAAAATCGCGGACAAAAAACAATCTCGGAAGCGTGAAACTGCAGAAAGGCCGGAAAATTGGAAAATTACGGATGCGTGAAGGAGTGCGGCAATTTGGTCTCCAAAGATGACAAGATGGAAATAAATGAAACCTTCTGGAGCTTGGACGCAGCCGTTCAAAAGCATTTCATTCGGGAAAGGGTTCAGCGTAGTCGTATTTTTTTCATTGACTTGAATCATTGACAAGCGCCACTCCTACGATTTTCACATTTGTACGGCGGCAAGTGACGAATCACAGAAGGTGTGCAGAAAGTTCATTCTCAATACGCTAGGATACGGAGAACATTGCGCGTAAGGTTCCGTTGAGATTAATAGTTGGATTGTACTTAATTTTATTGTTACAGAAAAATTATCTACCGCATGGTGGATGATGCAGACGATGATGAAGAGGCCAAAGACTCATAAGCGAGGAAAATATGTGCACAGTACTGAAAAACGTGGAACCGTCAAAGTGCACATCACTAATTATAATCCGTGCATTGCACATTATCGTCGTGCTCATGCTCCAAATCGGTTGTATTTGCCATCCGACTTATCCGGAATAAATGCACCAAAACTACACCCAAACCCACGATGTTGACGTAAGCTATCACTTTTATTGTCGTATTGTGAAAGATATGAATATTTCAATAGTCAAACTGGGACATAAGGAGTGTGAGACTTGTGTTTCCGCATTGCAGCATTTAAAAACATCAGGACATTCCAAAGAGGATCCACCACGAAACTGTACTTGAAATACATGCGAGCAATAGCAAGAGCACCTTCTTTTGAGCAAAGTAGCCCGTTCGGAATGTCAAGTAGACGGGGATTCCGTTAAGCCTGGACATATTGGACTTGGAATAAATGCGAAACTTTGTTTTGGGTCGGCGTTGGTAAAAATTTTGTCGCGTTTGTCGCGTTGGTAAAAATTAATGAAATTTTGGGTAATACTAGTTTAGAGTGTTATGTTTATGTGTGCAACCCCGTCTGTCAAGTAATTTCGAGATGCATTCAAAACAAAGAGAAATACGCCAACACACCTTGGGCGCGGTGATCAATAATCCTGGTCAGTCGCACAGATGGATCGGCAAAAGGCTCGGAATCCACCATTCCACCGTGTCCCGCGTTGTGAAAATGTTCCAGGAGACGAAGACCATCAAGCGGCGCACTGGAAGCGGCCAAAAACCGAAAACGGATTACCCAGAGAAGGCGCGGAAGATAAGGCAGTACTTTAAGAATAACCCGAACCTTTCCACCCGAGTCGTGGCCAAAAAGGTCAATTCGTCGAAGTGGTTCGTCCAGCAGACCATGAACTGGGCTGGACTACGTGTTTTAAGGTCAGGAAGCCGCCAAAGCGGACTGACAAGCAAAACACGGTGGCCAAATTGCGTGCGCGGAAGCTGTACCGTGAGTGGCTGGTCAAGCCAGGCTGTCTCGTCACGGACGACGAGGCATATATCAAGGTGGACACCAAACAAATCCCCGGCCTCGAGTTTTTTGTCAGTACGTCCCGCATGAAGGTTCCGGAAATGTTCCGGAAGAGAAAGATGGACAAATTCGCGAAGAAATAGCGGTTGTGGCAGGCGATCTGCGAGTGCGGACGGTACAGCAAGCCGTTTGTTACAACCGGCACCATAAACGGGCAGATTTGTTGAGAGGAATGCTTGCAGAAGCGCTTGCTGCCGGATCTCGTTTCGTGCCATTACGCCAAGCCTGTAATGGATTGGTACGAAGCGAAGGGCGTTAATGTGGTCCCGAATGAGGCGAACCCGACAAATACACCAGAACTTTGTCCGATCGAAATGTTTTGGGCGATAATGAAGAAGAAGTTGAAAAAAAGCAGAAAAACATTCAAAACCGATGAAGCTTTGAAGAAAAACTGGGACAAATTGTGTAAGGAAGATGGACAAAGCCTCGCCCAAGATCTCGTGAGCAGTGTTAAGAGAAATGTACGAGCATTGAGCTTGGGGGAGGAAATTCAATTAATAAATTATGCCAAAACAAATTTGAGAAGTTTCCAATTTAAAATGAATTTTTGGTGATCATTTTTGTGGGTCTATTTTTTCCGAGTCCAGTCTTTAGTACTAGCGGTTGACTTACGGACTTAAAAAAAAAATCATTACTGTATGAATTTCGAGTGAAGTAAAAAAAAAACTTCACTTCACAGGTCATACAGCTACCTCGTTTGGATGGGCTGAAATCGATCGTCTTCTCACAGCGGCTCATTGGTTCCAATGAGACGTTTGCTCCCGTAGGCAAGTACCCATGGTGCCGGCCGGTTATCTATCGCCAGTGTCTATGGAAGGAACCGGTGAATGGTCGATCCTCCAAAGACATAGCTGGATGATTTCATCGGTTCAATTTTTTGAACCTGGGCGCACTTTTATAGCTGCTGACAGTTTTCACGCCGCCGATGAAAGAGCGATGCGACGTAAACCACCAATTACCTACTCCGAAAGAAATGTCGAAATATTGGAAATGCTGCTGGAACATTTCTTTCTCAGCATTTCAATACGTGCTCAACAAAATCTAACCTCGACCTTATATTGACAAAATCCGATGTATTATCGTGAAGAAAGGATCCCTGTATCTTCATTACAGTAACTCTCTAAACGGGGAGGACTTGAAGTGCTTCAAATTATTTACAGCCAAACAAGAAAAACAAAATTCACCTGACGCCTTTGATCTGGAAGGTCAATTGAAAAAAAAAAGCCAACCTCTAGGCATTGACGCTGAAAGGAAAACCAATTTACTTAAAACAATTTTACCATTGGTGAAGGAAGAGAAGAAGAGATTTTGGATTGCATTGCTTCAATCTGGACAAACGGGAGACTGGCTGGTAGAATAGATTTTTATTCCGATATTATTCTTGTTATAATTATTATCATTAACTTTCACTTCATTTACATTATTTATTTCATTTATTATTTCATTAAGTCTCTAAGAAGGATTGTGTTAAATATTGTTATTTTACTGCTACTTCAAAAACGGGACTCATATGCGGTTACCTCAATAATTGGACTCATATGCGGTTACTTTCAAGATGGAACAAACCGACCTGATATTTTTTCTCATTTTTTTAACTAACTGCTATATTTTATTACTGTTTCGAAAAATATGATAAAAAATTAGGCAATAGGGGGTTTTAATTTAAAAATAAACATGTTTTTATCCAACTGAATTGATGATGGGCGTTCTTTCTAACACAAAAATATTTTTTATTAATCTCACCTATTTTTTCTCAATTTTTAAACAAAAAAAATCTAATTATTTTTATTTTTAGAAACCGACATGCAGTTTTACAAAGTGACATATAAGCAAAGTGACAGCACTTAATTTTCAGTTACAGGGGCTCCCATTATGACATATATGTCAATTTGTGTATGCTAGAAATCAATGGTTGGTTCATTGGTTTATGTAGTCTGTTTTTTTGTAGCGTGTTTCATGATGAAATAGGGTGGTGTTGTCTTGCAATCATCAACTTTCATAATACTTTGAAATTGTTTTTTCGATAGTTTTGCTTGTCAAAATTAAAAAAAAAAAATAAATGCCGGTATATTATTATATTTATTATCGAACCATGTTATAATCCACATACCCCTATAATACCATATTGCGCAAAATAATTCAAAAACGTCAAAAAGTACTATGGGAATGATATGCGGTTACAGGCAGTATGGATGTAAACTACTACGCTGGTGTCGCCCCCACAGGGAACTGTTCTGAATTATATACCTGGTACGCATTGCTGATGTTGCCTTGGTGATTGTTCCATATATATTT